>JAJGOT010000182.1:832500-980000 GCA_022457155.1 Cladopsammia gracilis
AGTTGAACTTCTTTTTTGCCTGACCCAGACATTTTCTGTACATCCGCCATTTATGCAAGTTTATGCCCAGAAATGTAAATAATAGTGCAAATAAAAATGATGATTATTATTATTATGCACTTATCAGCGGCCAGCGGCCATCTCGGGGGGGGGGGGGGGGGGGGTTGACCCCAGGGACATAAGTGGGCATGGCGCGGGGTTTGTCAACTTTGTTCACTAATTTTAAACCCGCGACAGGGGGGGGGGATTGGATTGCTTTTGCAGTTTCGTATCAGGATCCCTGGGGAAAGACCCGCGGGATTTGTAGCGCCACCGCCATTTTGCAGATGGAGCTGGAAATGAGTGTCGTCCCCGTCTGCGAAAGGACTGGGTATGTTGTTGAACACATGGTGGTGATGAGAATCAGGTTGGACCACCTCGGACGCCTTATTGAGACTTAAATAATGGAGTAACTGGTTAGTTTGCAGTTGAGGTTGGGGTTAGCAGTTTATATAGTTGAATTTAGGCCTAAACAACCCGAAAAGCTAGGTGGTACTCTGGTACGGTAGGCAGGGGTGTCATTAAATTTTGAAGTAGGTGGCTGATTTAATAGATTAGGCGGGTGATGATACATGCACTGCTGTGCGCATATCCAAGCGCCGAAGGCTCGTAGCCGGGGCTCGGCCCCCAGCCCTTAACTCATTGTTCTGGACCAAAAACTAAATTTGTATTCGTCACATGATGTTGGCATTTGAATAAATTTCATTGGGTCAGAATATCTAGTGATCGAAACCGATTAGCTAATTTTATCGATTGCTTTTCCGATCATCGATTGCAATCGACTGGATACCCAAGGCTTGTTTACATCGAAAAGTGAGGTTTGTGGTATCGGTTGAATGAAGACAATTGAATATAAACGAAGTCTGTTATTCTTGAAAAACGTCATGGTTTTTGTAGACAGTAGAAGATGCTAAAAGAATTAAGCTGTAGTTATAAAGGACGAATAATAACTCGAAATTCTGTTTCATACCTTCAGACCGTCGTCGCTTTCTTCATCCGCCATCTCGTTTTTCGTTTGTTAAAGACATGCGCGGGAAATCAACTTGGTAACCAGCCCCCATGGTCTAACTAGGTAGCCACTCCTGCCTGCAAGGCGCTGTAGAAAACAAATCCTCGTGTAATATCAGTTTGCGTTTTTTTTTGCTTTGAAATTTTGCTGCAGTTTCACAAATACTCGAAGGTTTGTATTCTGTTTAAGCAAAATGGCAGGGAATGTTACAGCTAATTCTTTCTTTTTAGGTGGTTGTTTTTTTTAACAGTGATTTAGGGACTGGATTTTTGGAAGAGCCCCGCGGAAGGATCGTCCACGGATTTGCCTACTCTTACAGCTTTTTCGTGGAAATCGTGTCCATTTCCTCGCTTAAAGATCTGGTGGCCGCTCTGAATCTTGTTTAGGGCTGCTGTTTCATTCTCTAGATCGCTTTACTGAACATTTATCCTCATATTGCAGGTTACTGTTTGTGGTTCGAACACGATTTGTAGGTTGTTCCTACGTCGTTTTCGTGGAATCCATCGCCACGATTTTGCGTGGTCTGTTTCCTAGATCAGAGGCTTACAAAATGGACGAAAGGCGGGAAGACACCGCTGAAAGGTTCTGAACTTAATGTCTATCGTAATTGAATGTTGCAGTGTTGTTTAAAGTGTTAAATGTGTCTTGTACGAGCAGTACGAACAGTAACGTCACAGTGTATGTTGATTACACTCCTGACTGCATTGATGATCGATTAAAGATTCTATTCATTATTGAATGGTCCTCGGAGGTCGGTATAAGCTTAAATAAAAAAAGCTAGTTTAAAAAGGATTTGACATTTTTGTGTTCCACAAAGTGGGTTAATGAAAAAAAAATACCCAAAACAAAGGGCAACCTGTGACCTCTAACCCCTGACATTTTTCACAAGGTCTTTGTAAGGTTTGCTTACAGTGTATAAAGGTCTGGATATGCATCAACTTTCAACAGAGAAATTTCCATAAACATTCTGGTAGAATGCATCATCAGTACATTTTAAGTGGGTGTTGAAAAAAGCCAACCATCAAAAAGTCAAAGGTCATTCCGATATTCCTGAGGTGAGTAAGGTCAAAAAAGCAGTGTTTTTGTTTTCATTGATACTCATTCCATCCATCCTTGGTTTGAAACACTGATGTAGGATTACAGACGACACCAGTGATCTGCGACGAAGCTCAGACTACAGAAGCAGTTACCAAGATCAGGATGGGAGAGACCGTGATCTTGAACGCAACATTGGACGTGAGCTGAGCCGTTTTAGGGATTGTAGATCTGATGCAAGAGATGACAGGCGAAGAAGTCCAGATTCAAGGCGCAGGGATGCACCAGATCCATTTGGTCGTGACAGGGATTATTACAAGGAAAGAGAACGCAGCAAAGGTGCAACTAAGAGTCGTGATAACGATTACGATAAAGACAGGAATGGCAGAGATCGCGACAGAGACAGGCATAGGTCTCGTGATGGTGATCGCCATGAGCGTGATGGCCAGGATCGGTACAGAGATCGCTATGATCGTGACTATGATCAAGAATATAACAGAGACAGAGATTATAGGAGGTCACGTGACAGAGACTATGATAAAGAACGCGATCGTGACAGAGGACATAACAGAGATCGTGACTGGGACTACACCAACAAGGATCGTGCAGGATACAGTAGAGAATGGGATCGGCGGAGAAGCGATCCAGAGGATCATTGCAGTGATGAAGTTGTACACACGTTCCTTGTCTTTTTTGCATGTTATTGTTTTAGAAATACATAGGATTATTTACTCAGCAAGCATGTATATGAAATATACCTGGCATTTTCAAAATTAAATTTATTTGGTAAAAACGTATGCCACTGCAAGATTGTATTGCTATTCAACAAAATCTGGTTTGCTAAGTACTGTTAGAAAAAGAAAAACATGCAAATAATTTTAATTGTATAATGCAGTTTATGCACAGTCATGTACAACAGAATCTCATCTTTTTGGCAATTAATATATTATTTTAGTAAAACTTATTTTTGATCAAGATGTACATGTACTGAAATTATATCTCAAAATCATAGCTAGTGTTCAATTATTTGTTGATTGGATGTTTATTTTTTTGTACAAAATGTTCAAATTCCATTTCTGAAGTGATAATTATTAGTCATCGTGCTGTGCTATGACTGGATTCAGTCTCTAACCAATAAAATTTTAACAAATGAATGCATTCAAACAACTACAAATGTAAATAATCACTGTTGTTCACAAACAGCATGATCGCAGTGACGACCGTGACAGAGATTGGGGAGACAGGGACTACTCTCGTAGTAGGTACCCGCAACGTGACAGAGATTCTGATGACAGAAAGTGGCAGGACAGTCGTCAAGATGAGCCCACTTCTGTGGTCTTATTACATGGATTGGATAAGGACTTCAAGGAGGAGGATGTAAGTTTACATTGTTGTTTTTTCACTTATGATGTAACCCCTTCACTCCTAGAATCAAGTCATGGTTCGTTTATTGTGCTCTAACTTTCACTTATTTCCAGGATTGCAGGCAAGTACTGTTTAACAAATACTTCAGAATTTCATGTGTTTTGGTGAACTTTTATAGATGAGGATACTTTGTGATGCCAGTCATGGAGTATCGTGGCCCTCTCTGCCTGCAATAGTCCAGTTTCGAATTCGCTATGACCGCTGAATTCAAACACCAATGACAGATTGACACAGGGTTAAACTCGACCTGATGTAAAATATTAACAAATACCGGCAGAAGGTGCGTGAAATTTGAAAATTAAACAATAGACAGAGCTCTGAACAGGTCATCCTCTCGTCTGAATTTGTGTATATTTTACATCAGGTCGAGTCTAACCCTGTGTCAATGTGTCATTGGTGTTTGAATTCAGCGGTCATAGCGAATTCGAAACTGGACTATTCTGGACATAACTCCTAAATTTTGATTGTGTTGATAAAAACTGTTATTCAGTAATGTGTGATATTCAGATACAAAGCAACACTGTCTTGTGTTGCCATTTATTATGCTCTACAAGTTACTTCAAGTTTTAAGAATGCTACTTGTATTTGCTTGTCACTATCATTATTTTTATCTAAATACACATGCATTATTTTTTTTAATAATTATTTTCAGTTAAGTTTAATATTGGACTAGCATAAATCAACTTCCAAATATCTGAGTGAAGAAAGGTGATGCGAGGGCTAAGTTCCTTGTTTTGATATGGCACATTCACACTCATTCATGGATAGGTATTTGTGTGTTGTTGGTGGGGGTGGAGCATACTGTGGTTTATGTGCTATTTAATTGGTTATCATGTGATCTCAGCCTCAGTTGAATTGCAAACTAACTCACTTCATTTGAGGGTATTGGTAGATTTGCACTATTTTAATGACTTGCCATTGCCAAATTCAATTTTGTAAACAAATTTATATTACATGTACATGTATTTTCAATACTTTTGTTTCTTTCTGGCAGATGATTGAAGCACTGCGAAGAGACGGTACAGAATTTTCAGATCTGAGAATTGTCCGCCACAGAACTGGTAAATCTGGGACTGATATTGTTTTACTACATGTACATGTACATAACCCATTGACCCCACAAATGCTCAAAACTGCCCATGACAGAACCGCCGTTCTTCTTCAATCTGTGACATCATCCCTCTTTAGGACAAAAGATGTCTTTCATGACTACATCTATATCTACATAATTTATTTGCAAAATCCTATAAGGACATCTAGCAAATTCATGCAGAAGGGAGAAATCTTTCAAGAAATGCGCAAATGAAAGAGATCTCATGAATTGGGCCAGAGCAATAAAAAAAAAATACCTGTTAGAAGGAAAACTGGGTCTTTCTACCACTTGTCACTTCTTGTTTAAATATTCATCTTCAGTATTTTCAGGGATAACACGAGAGGGATAAATGGAATAAGAACGAAAAAGAACAGAGAGTAACACAAATAAAAAAGAAAAGTGACAATTATTAAGACTTCAAATCTCAAAATTTTGCTTTGTACGCATGCCTGAAACCAAAAGTCAATATAATTATTTGATACAGAAAGGAAAGGAAGCTTACATGTTGCAAACAATGTTTTGGACAGTTTGAAAACAGCATTAGTGGCTTCAAATTGCCTCTTTCTGATAAATTTCTAGGAGTCAATGGGTTATAAAAATAATATTGTTGTGTTTTAGTTATGGAAAAGTCATGGAATTTAAATTTTTGCAAAGTTGATTTTACATGTAGTTGGTGGTTAAAGTAGCTGCCAGTGATAATAGCTAGTTGCCAGCTACTAATGACAACCCTGTTGGTTTGACTTTTGTTTTCTGTTGTCTCAGATTATGCTAATGAATGTGAGACAAAGACAATTTGAACCTTAACATAGTTATACAGTAGTACTGTACATTAATAAAACTGACATTTGACCACGCCCACAAAGTATTCAAGCAGCTAATTTCCAAAATTTAGAGGGTGGCTGTTTAATACAGGTTCAACTGTAGTTAAGACATCAACTTGAGATCTGAAGGTCACTAGCTAAACAGCTGTAATCATGCTGTGTCCTTCTGTCTCTGTCTATACAGGCCTTAAGCTATTGAGATGAAAAAATGTTAAACTATTTTATATTAGGTCGGTCTCATTTCAATATTTTGAATGTTCATAAGTTTGATTAATACTTAATGCCCGATTTAATGCCGGGATCACCAGTTTAATTTGATACTGCTAGTTTCTTTATATACAGAGACTAAAGTTGAGTTTTTATGTATATAATGATGACTTTTCTTCATGTACTAGGAATTTCAAGAGGATTTGGGTTCTTGGAATTCAAAAGTGTTTCTGAAGCACAAGACTGGATGGAGCATCACAGGGTATGTTTAGAGCACAACTGAGTTACATTGTTGTAACTGGAGAAACATAAAATGATGCAGGGATTTTGTTTGAGGCCGGAGGCCGGACGAAACGTCCGGTTGTTTGACATGTAAAGTCCGGTACTTTCACACAAAATAATTATTTTCTCAAGTGTAAAAAAATCGCCCAA
Organism: Cladopsammia gracilis; assembly: GCA_022457155.1. NCBI lineage: Eukaryota > Metazoa > Cnidaria > Anthozoa > Scleractinia > Dendrophylliidae > Cladopsammia > Cladopsammia gracilis. Next base: position 838,562 of record JAJGOT010000182.1, read on the forward strand.
GTCCGTTTGTTCCACCAATGAAACCAGTACTTAAAAATGTTACTGAAAACACTGATGATGATGACACTGAGTTCTGATTCTTAACAGTCATGATTGAAATTGACCAATACATGTAATTAATATTTTGTTTTTAGGGTCGTTATTATGTGCATGGACACACAGTTTGTGCTGATTACAGTCGACCCAAAAATAACACAAACAAGACAGTTGAGAAGGACTGGATTTGTAGTAAGGTAAGTAAGCTATCCAACTTACAATGTACATGTATAGCATATTTGTTTAGCCTTGAATATATTTTTATTAATATCAAATGTTTATTGCCATTGCAATGTCATTCTTTTAAAATGTTACAAATATTTTATAACGGTTGTGCTCAGGGCTGGAGTCTTCCATACTTGTTGTCTGATTAGCCATTAATAATTTTTTGAACTTGGTTACTTTCCTTGTGGAGATGGTGTCTTTGAAAGTTAAATGACAGCCCTGAGCACAACCCTTACATTTGTGGCATTTAAAAAAACAATCATTGCAATCACTTGATGATTAGTTATGACTCAGTCCTGATCAAGTTTTTGTCCCTTTTCTTCTAACATGACCTAGGCTTTTACTATTCATAACATGTTTCACTCAGTTATGTCACATTACAACAAGGTATAAATAAAGTTATGTGGTTTAAATAATAATAATCAAGAAAATATGCAACAGAAAGACCTTATGTTCCTAAGAGGTAATAAATTATGTGTATTTCAGAACTAAACTTTTAAGGACAATAAGGATTTGCCTGATGGAGTTTTTTTCAGGTCTGAATGTTCCATGTGAAGTGAAGACTCACCTTTGATTTCTTTATTAAAAAATAGTTTTTCTCAAGCCTAGTTCCATGGCTTCCTTCTGTAGTCATTATAATTTTGTCTTTTTTGTCCTTTAACTTTGAGTGTGGCTTGCACATGATGTCATAAAAATTTCGAATATCTAAAATTTACATCCTCAGTGTCATAATCTTTCACTAAAAGTTTCAGGTTTTAACAAATGTATTGCTTCCATTTTTTGAAGGTTTTAAATGTGTCTTACAATATTTATTACTGGTAATTATTTGTCTCACTACAGTGTATTTCAAATAAGACATGTAAATAAACAAAACTGAACCAGTTGAAAGTTATTTTTGCATTAAAGATGCTTATAAGCAGATATAATGTAACTTATAGTGAATCCAATCTTTTGTGATGAGATTTTTTGTGCAATTATGACTTTGAAGTTTTGGCCACCATGTTGGTGTTAAGTACTGAAGTAGTACACTAAGATGGCCGCTCCATAAATTTTTACTACAAATGTCTAATACTCATTTGCCTATAACTCTTGAACAAAGTGCTCTTGGCTGGCGCTTTAAAATTTGGCCCAGATGTGCAGTTTTGGAATGGAAATCTGTTTTTAATGCTTCTGAATTTTGACATGATAATTATGATGTAAAAGCAAGCCAAGAATTGTTTTATTTTACATCTTGTGTTGCAGTGTGGTGGCCAAAATTTTTCCTCAAAGATGCGTCTTACTTGCTTCAAGTGTGGAGCACCAAAAGAGGTGTCAGGTCAGTGTCAGCTCTTTTTCTCCTCCAAAATAAATAGTAATAATTTATTGATGGAAGAGTATTAAAGTTCACTGAACCTTGGGCCTGGGTCTGTGATCATGGGTTGGTAGGGGAATTAAAAGTGTCTGGTGGGAACTAGTACAAGGCAATGACCATGTTTTAGTAGCACTATGTTATCAGTTTTGAACTCAAGAATACGCCAAGCGTTGAACACGTTATAGTTGATGGGGACAGATATATGCAAATTTCCACTCCAGCAATCACTGGGCTGTAAGTTTTTCTTAACACCTATCTCCATTAAAATATTAAAATTTAACCTCATATTCCCATGTACGGTATGTAAATTCTTTGCTTATTATAGTGTAACTTTAATACAAATCAATGCCAGTAGTAAATTATTATTATGCTAAATTTCTGGAACCAAACAAGTAAAACCTGGTATAAATTAGACAGATTGAATACTTTTCTCACATCAATTTGCTTATTTGTTCTCTATTTAGATATAGTAGATGATAAAGAAGTTCAGAATAACCCGTGTAAAGGTTTGTGCTGTTTACAGTTTTAATGTACTGTTAGTATTTATATGGCTATAAGCTGATCCAAAGCATTCGGCCATAAGCCAACCCTAAGTTTTGAGCTTTGAGATCAAGATTTTCTCAATTTGAGGTAAACATGTAAAGATAAAATTTCTTTATTGTTATGTAGAAGATTTAATCTTGTTTCTCTTGTAGAGTGCCTCATCAATCAAATTAAACAAAAAGCTGATGACATCAATTGCATAATAATTTTATGTGATTGTGAACATTGTGCTACTAAAATTTAGCCCTGTGCAAATTGTCAAAATACTTGTTTTAAAACAGTGCTTGCACTTTTTGTCGGACATTTTGAAACTTACTGCCATAAAGGAATGCCCGAAACAAACAAAACAAGCCTCTATCATGGATGCCATGGGGTACTCTGCAAATTGTTGGGTGGGGGTGTGCAGCTGGTACTCTTAGACCCTTAACCTATACTAGACCATTTTAGCCGCATTTTGCAACCCTATTCTAGACTAAACACCGAAAATCCTACTCTATCCTAGACCTTTTCTAGACTCGCTATTTTCCAGAAACTCGTTCACTATCACAGTCTAAGATACCAGGAGTCAGTAAAAATGCCGTACTGCCCTCTGTACTGATTTTTAAATGCCATTTGCCAGTAAACCTTGTCTAGACTAAATTCTTCATGCAATTGATCAGTTTCACGGAAAATGGTATGTACTTGGTGTATCCCTTATTATTTTGTATTTAAACACTTAGTTTTTATTTCAGTAGAAAAAGAAGATAAAAACAGCAGAATGGGGAATCGAACCCGGGCCGTATGATCTACTCCATGCACACTATCCACTGTACCACCGACGACTAGCTGCCGGAAATTGTAATTTTTAAGGGATATAAGATAATATGCTGCCAGCCCAGACCATATATAAGAACTAACCCTTTCGATACACTGGAAATACTGGAATAAGTGCTTAACCCTAAATACTAAAATCAAGGCTTCAACCCTAGATACTGTAATCCGACCCGAAATTACACTGCAATATATCTAAATACATTACAATAAGGGATACATGAAGTACCATACATTATGATTAGGGATACACCAAGTACCTAGGCGGAAAATGATACCCTATTCTAAACCAATAATCTCTGATTACTATACACTATCCCAGACTAAACTGCCTGAAAACCATACCCTTCATAGCGGCACTTACCTATAAATTAAAGCTCATATATAGGAGTACCCCCCGGGCATGAATGAAGCACATGCTCAAGAAATTTGACATGCACACAAACAAACGTCAATCAAAATTGAAGTGTGAATTGTTTTCATTACAAGATGATTCTTTGTTATTATAATTAGAGATGGAGAAAGCTTAATTAAAAATTCAGTATTGATACCAGTAGTTAAGAAGAGGACGAGCAGTAAGATCTTTACACACAAACAAACATGACCAACAAACCAAGTTGTAGTTTTCAGGTTATGTTTCTATTTTTACATTTACTTCAGGCCTATAATGTGTGAATAAATGCCCATTTCCTATTGTTCTTAAGCCTGGAGAGAAAAATCACAGCTATATAAGCCAAACCCCCTTCCTTCTCTGGCTCAAATTTTACCTTAACTTGGGCTTACTTTGGGTAAAAATCAGAATAAATATGGTATATCAGGGCAAAAAACGTTTTTCTTTCCACTTGTCCATTGGACAAGTGCCACTCAATCCGAAACTGAAATTCACTCGTCCAAAAAATGAAATAAATTTTTTAAAATGTAGCAGTAAAACAAATTACAAATATGTACCATAAGAAACAAGCAGCCGTCTTGGTTATCCTCAGTAACCAGGCTAAATAAAAACGTGCTCAAGAAATTTGCTCAGTCAGTAAATGGGTAAGTTTCTAAGTAAAAAAGAAACAGAAATTCACAGAAACCAGGTTAGTTTACGAAGTCCAGAGATGCTTGGACAAGTGCTTTTGGAAATCCACTTGTCCGAGATCAAGAAGTACTTTTCTCAGTCAGAGAAGACGAATGGAAGTTTTTTGCCCTGTTATATACAATAAAGGGCTGTGCGATGCAGTTATTCACATATTTCATTATTTACTCTGAGAGTTTATTCTACTTGACTGTGCGATGCAGTTAATCAGTGTGTTCATTGGCATACCTATGGTTGGGTAATCCAATCCGTGTGTCATACATGTACATAGCCCATATTTGACTGTTGCCCATCACTCTAGAGTTCTCAGTAGCTCAGTTGTTAGAGCATCCAACTACAATACAGAAGGTTGTGGGTTCAAATCCCATCTGGAACTCAGAATTTTTTTCTGAGTTCCTTTCTCTAAACACTCATTCATATTCATATATATTTCATTGTTTACATGATTGCACAATGCAGTTATTCAAGTATTTCCGAATAATAAACTATTCTAACTGACTAGTCAAACATTTTCTTGTTTTAGTGTTGATTCTAAAAGGACTGGATACCATAACTCATGATGAATCGGTAAGACAAATTAAAATAATACAGTCCAATAGTAATAATTCATTATCTGATTCTTTGAAACTATAAATGTGACTGGATGTACATTAAGTGCCAGTTCAATGAAAATTGACCTCTTTCTTTTGGCATTAGAATCCAAAATACTCATTGATGGGGAAAAAATTACACTAACCACTGTTAACCTAAAAATATTATGTTCTGAAAACATGATCCGTGGCATATGCCATTAATTTTTATCGTTCCTGGCTGAACCTGCACTTTTATAGCAGCATGAAGCATGCTGCACTGGACAGGAAGTGACGTCACCGAGAGCCAGAGACTCCATGATTTTAGCCAGCATGCTGTAATTTAGTAACATTTATTTGGCAAATGTGGAAGAATATACAGGACGGTTATGGCTGATTTAAACCAGGAAATTGACTGAACAAGGGCCTGGTACATGGTACTGGTAATCAGTCTGGATTATCCCAATACTGTCAGACCTCTATTAAGCGACCACCCTCGGGACTTTGAAAACTGGCCGCTTAATAGAGGTTGGCTGTTTAATAGAGGTACAATTTAAATTGGATAGAAATGGCTGTCAACGTCATTTTATTGCCTCTATATAGCAAAACGCTTGTTGAAAAGTGAACATGTGAAGATAAATACAAAAATCATTGAAACAAAAAATTAAGTGCCCTCAGTGTTTGCGCATTTCAAGTACGTGCAAAGTTCTAACTCTAACACAGCATATACTCGATAAGTACAGTATTTTTAGTGTTGAATATGTACAGAAAAATATGCAAATCTATGTAACAAAACATAAAGCTTCTTAGGCCTTTTTTGCATCAATAGTCTGTAAAAATTTAGCTCAAAATTGCAGCTCTTGTTGTTATCAGTTATCGCCTTCATACATGTATTATCTGTCACCATTTCGCTTGAAAAGATAATTTGCTGGCCGCCTATTAGAGGTAAAAAACCCAGTAAATACGAAACTTGCAACCGCAAAAAGGTGGCCGCGGCCGCTTAATAGAGGTGGCCGTTGAATAGAGGTATCAAATACAGCACTTTGCTGACAAATAATTCGGGACTTTGGAAAGTGGCCGCTTAATGGAGGGTGGCCGCTTAAGGACGTTCACGCTAATTGTTTATGCGCATCCTTACTGCGCACGCAATTCATGTCACAACTCCATGCTACGTCATGCACAAGCGCGCGCAAGAGAAGAAATCAAAGCACAAAAAGGACTGGTAGCTGTTGCGTTTACTTTGCCTAGATTTAAATCGCTTAGATGGTCGGTGACCCCCAATTTTTTTTTGATAGAGAATTTTCTTTGCCACTACTCGACAAATTGTGAAAAAATGAACAAAAAATCAATGTAGGAAGTTAATTTTTTTTTCCATTTTTCTACCAGTGCGACATCAAATCCTGCCAAATTGCGGCTGTCAGAGTTTGCAAATGCTGTTGTTTGAAGATTAAATTTACTTTAAAAAATGTCACCAGTTGAATGAATTTGCTGAACAGAGCTACTCGATAACATTTGGTAAAGAAAGTTGCATTTTAGAGATTTATTTGCAATATTTTTAGACTAACAGACATTGGGGTCTCATCCCGTATGGAAGACCAATTTTTCGAAATCAGGGTCGCCTTTCAGATATCTTATCTCGCTTGTAAGAGGATTTGTTCAAGAAACCGGGCTGAAATCTCAGCCCGCCTAACCGGCTGAAATTTGTGTTTTTAATACTCATATTTTGTTGTTTCGTTTTTAGATAAGAAAGGCCCTTGTGGAAATAACAGCTCTTCCAATATATGATGTTCGTTTAATAAGAGATAAACTCACCAACACATCAAGAGGATTTTGTTTTGTTGAGCTGGGCTCGGTTGAGGTAAACACATGACCATGATTTGGTTATTATCTCCAAAAATCCGAAATATTATTCCATTTTACAAAATATTGCTAAATAACAGCACCACATGCATAAAATTGAACTGTGCAATGGTTTAGATTTTTATTTTTACATGTATTACCTTGTTGTGGGCCCTGGAGGCCTGCTCAAAAAAATCTATATATTAAAAAAAGTTAAAGGCTCATCAAGAAAGTACACATTGGATGGCTGCATTAACATTATTAATTTCTATAAGCATTTGTGAATGCAGTTCAAAACAAAATGAACAGCTGCTTGAGTTCGACTGCCGTGTATGTACCCTTCTTTTATTCACTTTCTATCTTCCCCCTTATGTGTCTGGATGCATAGTTCTGTCTTAGTTATTAATTTAGGAGTTTTTACAATGAGATTAACCTAATGCCTACATTATGTAAAATCCATCAATTTACTGGTTGAAAACTATGTATACAGTACTGTCTAGTTAATATTGCCAACTGAAGGAAAAGTATGGACCGACTGTACATATTTTAACCATCTCATGGACTTCTTAGCAACCACTAACTTCCCAGTTAGTGGTTGTATAACTGCTATTTTAGATTTAACACATGAATAAAGGTTGTTGTTGTTGTTGTTGTTGTTCTTATCATTGTCTTCACTTTCTTTTTGTAAGTCTTATTTGTTATGGTAAAGCTAATAAAATAAGTAAAAATATAGTAAATAAACAAACTGTAGGTTGCAAGCAAAACATGAGTCAAATTTTAGCAAAAAAATAATTATTACGGTTGTGGCAGTCATGCTCCCAGCCATTCAATTGTTGCAGCATATCATGTTATCATCATCATTCCTCTTCATTTCGTGGGGAACATAGGGCCATCAACTTTGCCAAATATCATACACCTGTATTATGTACAACATACAATAACTTCAAGAGTGGACTCACTGCATTTTAAGCAATAATATTGGGTCCACCTCTAAAACTGTTCTTCACAATGAATTCAGAAGTGTAATCGAATTCTACTTCAGTTTTGCATGCACTATACATTGTACAACAATATTGCAAGTTTGGACGCAAAATTGTACAATTTAAAGCAATTTACATTATTTTTTAGCAGTAGTGTGCAATTGGTTTTCAGTGTTGCACCTTGTGTCAGCCCTTCACTCCTTACAAAAAAAAAGGAAAGAAAGAAATCCTGCAACAATGATTATATAAGTCTGCTTTATTCACACAGGAAGCAAGTCAGTTGCTAGAGATCATCTCCAACATGCATCCATTTTTTACCATTGATGGCAGAATTGTTAGTGCATCTTATGCCAAGCATGATAATCCACCTAAACAAAACAGGTATTGGTAAATCATCTGTCCACTTAAGTAGCAAACATCATTACTTTTATTTTACGCACTCCATTTTGTAAATTAAATTGCACACTTTCATCTAAATCTAGATTTGGATTGTCCAGTGGTATGACATTGTTTTTTCAGTGCTACAGCAGCAGCTGCTGCCATTGAACAAGCACAGTGGTCACAGACACCCAGCACATCCCAGACTCAACAGCTGTCCAGTGCTGCAGCCAATGCCATGGCTCAAGCACAGGCTGCAGGCACCATGGGCACAGTGACGGCAGACACCTATGATGCAACCAGTACTGCTTCCCATCATCAGGTCAGAGTCTGTCATCCCTTGCGTTAATTTTACTTCCATGATTCAGAAGTTCCTTGGGTCTCAATTTCTGTCATTGAAAGAAACTGACTTGTATAATATATATAATATAACTAACTGCAGACAGTACTGTTTCAACCTTCTGGGCCTCGTCAGTGCAGTGCTGATGCTGGAGTTGAAGATAGGCTATATCAGATGATCCCACACATGTGGTATCACCGTACCATGTCAGAGTGCTCAAACTAGTAAACTAGTGAGCTACGCATGTGCGCTAGTGACAATGGTACACTCCAGATAGAGTATATATATATATATTATGTGTGCAAAAGGTACAAACTTATGTACAAATACAAACAAAAAATCCACATTGCTCAATTTGAAAAACAAACAGAACAGTATTTTCCAATCACACAGTGTCACAGAGAGGTCATACTATAGGATTTTACCTACTCTAAAACTTCTCAGTCTGAAAAAAAAAAACTCACTCAGGATGGTCACCGCTGTTTATTGTGGACAGTTCACTTGGACTCAAAGAAACCAAAATTCATTTATTTATTATTTTGCTTCAATATGGACACTTTAGTGTTTGTGAGTAAAACCTATTACATTTCTTTAAAATTGACCATTGGAAATTGGTAAAGTCGCACTCGAGCCACAATGGCCCACACGGCCAGAGCTTAACCCGGTTTCTGTAGCATGAAGCAACTAGGAATATTGCTACTCCCCCCTGGATGGGATGCTAGTCCATTGCAGGGTTACCCCCAGCATTTTATCGCCGGTACCCATTTAAACACCTGGGTGGAGAGAGACAGTGTGGAGTAAAGTTTCTTGTCTAAGGAAACAACACGACAGCAGAGACCAAGCTCGAACCACCGACGTTCCGGTTGAAAGTCCGACGCGCTAACCACTAGACCACCATGCCGCCCGTGTGGGCGGCATGGTGTGCATGGTGTACTTTCTTATTTCCCATTGGAAATAAGAAAGTATTAATGATTGACTATGACATAACAGAAGCAAACCTGTGTATTAAACTATAACAGAACTGCAATAACTAATTTAGATGTTAACTAGAAGTCTACGAGTAGTAAAGTCGGGCTTTAGGGTCTTGTTAGTGCCCCTAAAGCATGGGAATTAATCCAATTATTATGATTACTCATGCACTTTTTTGCTTATTAAGCAAGTAACTTTTGCTTATTACACAAGAAAGGTGCATGTTTTGCTTCAGCCAAAGTGTCACAACACTTAACAAACTCAAACTTTAGCGACCATTACGGAAAAAATATTGAGTCTGGTTGTTGCAATGGATGAATAATTCTAGAAAAAATTATTTAGTAGAAGTCTTGTCTGCTAAATTCCCCCATTAGGCAAAACTAAGTCATGACTTTCCTTTTTGAGACAGATATTTTTCAAAAGTTTGGCTTCGCAGCGCTACTCGACTGTGTGCGAGCTGCTTGTTTGATATTTAAGTTTTAAAACCAAATTGAGCCTTTTTCACTTGAATTACACCATCAAAAGAGAATTTCAGAGGTTTCTGAATGCAGCAAGAATTAGAGGGGATAAATAAATAAATAATAAATGAAAACTTTATTTCTGTGTCAAGATAATATAGCAGTTACCCACTAAGTAAGGACACCTAGTGTACACTGACAAGACTTATCATTGTCCTATCTACGTCCACTGTTAACTGAAGCCCTGCTTGAAAACTATTCACCTTTGTTTTTTTCAGTATCAACAACAAATCACAGCCCAGACTACTACAGGTGTGGAAAATTATATGAGAGTTGGGTGATTCATACTGTGTATATGTGCTATGTATATGTAAATTGCAGAGACAAAGCCCATTTTCCAGCCTAAAGTGATATTATTTTATATTTGATTTTACTTTTTGTCATTCATAGGCACAGAAAGTACAACTGTACAAGCCCAAGGTAACTTATAATTAATATTTAATGCCAGTGTTATTTTTGAGTACTTATTTGACATATATTGTAGTGCACTTCACCCTTTATTGCTGATTAAAACAAAAGAGGTGCATTTTTGGATGTATCTGAATGCATACAGTTTGGCGTACACCCTCTACACCTCTCACCTCTACATGACATATTTCCTCTGTGTTTTTTTTCCCTGCAAACCCATTCCTTCTTTATACATGTTTCTGTTGCCATAGCAACACCATTTAGCTTACATTTGATGATGTCAATTGAACAGTGATCCGGCATCTATGCATCTTCATTCTTATCCAGTTGGGATTATCATTTTTTATTTTTTTTAATAAATGGTTGATAATACTATGCTAAAACGCTTAAGAATTCTATGCAACAATACCGCTCTACTATTCTACTTAACTACACCAATTTGGCGTAAAGTCAACCTGTATTTCAGGAGTTAGCACTGTTCCAATAAAGACTTGTCAGTTACTTTTGCCAAGTATGCGCCTGTACACATGTACGCCTCTACGGCCTACAGTCAACCTGTATTTAGCATGCTCCTCTTCCAATAAATCCCCAATAAAGACATGTAGATTACTTTTGGTAATTAAATTTAATATCGACTTAACACACTTTGTTCTTTGCCATTATAATGATTATAAAATAATTGACTCTTTTTCCATTTTATCTCATTTTTATTTGACGGTTGATAGTGTCATTATACCTTCTACAGTCACTACTATTATACAACAATACGCCATTAAAATATTAAATAACTTCTGTTCAACCAGATAATTTTCTTTGTGTCCACATTTTGCCAAAAATGTTGATGAAGTTAATATGTAAAATCTCAAACCCTTTGCAATGACCGACATGAGAAAGGACAATTTAAATCTTCAGTAATGTTTAAGACTAATACCTGCACTTTGAATGTACTAATGTACACTGTAAAGAGTATCTTTGAGAAGACAAGACAATACCTTACATGAACATAGTAAGGTATGAAGAAATGCATTTTGTTGTTCAATTTTATCCTTGGTTCAATTTTCAAGTTCCTTTGTTTTATATTCAATAATTATTGTAGTGTCTTACCCATTAGTGCATGCGCAGTAGAGCGTGAGTGAAGGAACTCGTTGGCAGCCATTAAATGTGTGGTTTGGTTTAATCTGTTTTTCTGGTTAAGTTCATGTGTGATTTTTACCCATCTGGGCGGGATATTACAAACATCATTATTAACATAGAAAAGAACGATGGAAAATTAAAATTGAACCAAGAATAAAATTGAACTACAACACACACATGTTGACTATGATGTTTCTTTGGAAGATTCTCTAGTCAATTTCTTTGTAGTCAACAGCCCTTCGTATTATGCATAGCTTTATATAAACTAAAAAGTACCCAATACTGGACATGCACACCTAAGGACACATGCTAAAGGAACGCAGCATTTGAACATTCAAGTGAAAGCTATTGGTGAATAATAGTATTTATTAGAAGTATTTTTCCTCTACTAAAGTATAATTAAATTTGTTTTAAGTCTGTTGTATTATAAATTACTTATTGTTAAGTTACTGAGACTTTCCTTTCCTCTTTAATTAGCTGGCACTGTACAATATCAACAATCTGTGCAATCTGATCTGAGTACAACACAGCAGCAACAGGCTTTATCAAACTATGTGTATGATCCATCAACTGGTTATTACTATGACTCAACTACCAACTTATACTATGATTCAAACACTCAGGTAATAACCAAAAGCACTTGGGAACTAAAGAATATGTTATGTGTAGAATGTTTATCTACAAAGATCAATATATTATTATTGGTATTCGTTTTAAAGCAATTTGAGAAGTTATTACAATATTATTAGTGTCAAGAGAATTTGTCTTGGGTAATCATATCTTTAATTCTTGTGACCTCCTTGATTGATTAAGCACTGATATTAGAAGTAGAAATCTGATGCTGATCATGCCTTTGGTTAAAGGCCACAAATATTCTCAGGATTTGATGAAACAAATTGGGCTAGTTTGTGTTGGAAGCAGCCATCACTTAAGAGAAACGCATTAAAATAAAACATTCATTTGTGGCTATTATAAGTACCCAATTCTGTGTCATTACTTGAAGAAATTAATGTGCAAAACATGCCGACAGTGATGTTGGCAAAACAGTTTCAGGTCTGCTAAAAGAATTGGTTAAGAAAACATGGATGCAAGCAAAAAGCAGATTAATCAGTTGGTTTAATTTTAGTCTGCTGTTAGCATGGAAGAGCAAGTGAAAAGTGCTATATCATGGTGGAGTGTTAATAATTAAATGTCAGCAAAAATCTTTTCATTTTGTATGTGTGGTGATATTCGTTGTATTCATTCTAATTACTTGGATAACAAGTACCATACTAACATTTGAGGATGAAATGTCCATTCTGCTGAAAACAAGCAATTTGTTTTCAATTGGGTTTCACCACAATTTTGGTAACTTACATTTATTTACTTATGTCAAATGTTGGCATTTTTTGCTCACAAGTTATGGTTTTTTTTTGGCCAAAAAAGGATTCTGTTGGTAAAATGACTTTGTATGTAAAAGAGATCCAATCAGACCCATTTTCTCCAAAAAAATTATTTTGGACTGGAGAGTCATATTAGACTTACCGATCAAAGGTATTAGTGCACCTCTATAGGGACATGGTGAAACCTTGTCTTCTGCCATTTTGTTTTCTGCCAATTAACCACGGTGGGGCAAAAACCGTAGAAGTGCCTCTGGCAAAAATTAATGTATTTTGTCCATTTTTGGATTAAAAATACAGGATCTTTTAGTATGATTGGAACTCTTTTCTTTTAACTTACACAAACATGAAGCAGCCATTAGCAAGAAAGTGCTTTGTCAGCTCAAAATCACAAAGTCAGTGAAAAATGTCATTTGACATGAGGCGCTTATGCCCTCATTCCTTAAATTAGCTGATATTGACTTGTCCTGTTTTCACAGTATTACTATAACAGCACCACTGGTCAATTTCTCTATTGGAATGCTGAGACTCAGCAGTACATTCCAGTAGCAGCCGATGGGTAAGTTCAGGAGTGATCCAAACGACATCCATACACTTCCTGTGGAAGGTTTTTTGGCTTGAGGTTGTGAATTTAAGATAGCAGATGTGTCGATTTCACCAGCTGAAATAGAACTTATCACCAGCTGAAATTTCACTAGAAAACAAAGACTTGGGGTGATTTTGAAGATGCACAAGCCAAAAAAACTGCCTGGGCTTGTTAATAAGCCTGCTAAGTTTTTTCTCAGCTACACCCCTGTGTTTAGGTTGTCAGATGTGTCAGCTCTTTACATTTAACAACAGCAATGACTATATTTTCTTTCATTATTCATTGTTCTTAAGGAGTTTGAGTCAGTCAACATTATCTAATTCAACATCAACCGAAAATGTTGCAAACAGTGATGCAACAGCAAAAGGTTTGTTTTGTTCATTTGTTACTCTGTAAAATGTTTTTTAAAAAATCCAAAGTAAAAATCAGTTTGTTGTTAATGGTAGGGTTAAGGAGCTAAGGTGGCCAATTTATTGGTACTTGGTATTTAGGGTTGTACTTGGGTTAGGGTGGGGCTTTAATGTGTTCCTAGTTGGCATTAAAGTGATTAAATTATTGTCACTTCTAAAGTGAAGGACCCAAGCCTTGTTTCAGTGACAGATTCACTGTGAGTGGAGAAAGAAACAGTGTAGTCAGGTCAGAGCACAGCATTGGGGACTGTTTGCTACTGTTTTCAGACAGTGACGTGTGTTGTTAAATTCCCCTACAGGTTTAGTTAATTCTTGGCTTTCACATGACGTCATAAAAATTAAAAAATCTAAAGAAAACGTCCTACAAAGCTGTTTCTAACATGGTATGTGGATACAAGTGTTATAATCTTTCACAAAAAGTTTCAGGTTTTAAGGATGTTTTGCTTCCGATTTACAAAGGTTTTAAATGTGTCACGCAATGCGTCACGCTATTTCAGATAAGTCGCGAAAATAAACAAAATTGAATCAGCTGAAAGTTATTGTTTGCATTATAAGTGCTTATAAGCCGAGTTAATTGAGCTTATGGCAAATACAATATTTTTGGATGTGATTTTTGGTGTAATTAAGACTTTGAATTTTTGGCCGCCATCTTTGTGCCCCTCTCAGGGGCACAAAGATGGCCGCTCCATACATTTCTTACTAAAAATATCTAATACTCGTTCGCCTATAACTCTTGAACGAAATGCTTTTGCGCTTCAAAATTTGGCCAAGATGTGTATTTTTTAACTCTTTACAATTCCATAAACATTTTGGATTCGAAATCTATTTTTTAATGCTTCTGAATTTTGATATGACGTAAGTGAAAGCCAAGAATAGCGTGGATCTTAAGTCTTTCAGGGGGCACATTTAATTCTAATTTTTATTGTTTGTTTGTTTGTTTGTTTTTGTTCCGTTTTTTTTTTTTGGAGTTCTGATTTATTTCCTGCATACAATAATAATAATAATAATTAAATACCAGTAATAACATTGTATATACATTGGAAAGTCTGTAACAACTATAATATAAAGACATCACAAAAGTGCCATAAACCAGAAACAGTCATTGAAACTGACAATGTCACAATATTATGGGACATGCCCATACACACAGACAGGAAAATAACAGCCAACAGACCCAACATAGTGATTAAAGATCGCAAAACGAAAACCTGTAAATTTATTGACATGGCGGACAGAAATACATGAGTGAAGGTCATTGAAAAACTATCCAAATATTTGGACCTAAAGATCGAAACAAGCCAAATGTGGGGATGAGAAGGGAAACATTGCCAGTCATCATCGGAGCACTCGGAGCTATCAAAGAGGGACTGGAAAAATCCCTGGCCAAATAAACATCAATGAACTGCAAAAGATCCCTTTACTTGGTACATCACACATTTTGAGGAGGGTGCTATCAACCCAATAGAACTACCCTATAGTGCCACAGGACCATGGTTTAGTCTTGGTTCTACTAGAGATTAAACAAACACTCAGTGAGAATGTTCAAATAATAATAATAATAATAATAATAATAATAATAATAATAATAATATATGACCAAGAAAGGCATAGAAAAAATAGTCACTAGCATCCCTGGCAACATCAACCTCTGCGAAATTCAGAAAACCGCACTACTTGGGACAGCCAACATCCTGTGCAAGACCCTTTCCCTGCAATGCTAAGTAGTGTGGCCTCCACACAGCGCCTCATGGGTGCCCTAGGTCCATGGTTTGAACCCGGCCCCCATGGAGAACACATAATTATATAGAGAACACATGATGATAATAATAATAATAATAATAATAATAACAATAATAATAATAATAATAAAAGAAAGGAGAAAGGAAAGAAAGGAGAAAGGAGAGAGTGTAAACCATATTGTCTGTGAGTGTAAAAAGTTGGCCCAAAGGGAATACAAACAGAGACATGACAATGTTGCAAGAGCAGTCCATTGGAAGTTATGCGAGAAATACCATCTGGACAAGGCAGACAAGTGGTACGAACACGCACCAGACAGTGTAAGTGAAAATGACGATGTTAAATTACACTGGGATGTGAACATACAGTGTGACCATGTCATTGAAGCCAGAAGACCGGACATTGTAGTTGTAAATAAGGAGGAGAGAAAGTGCACTATTATTGATATTGCCGTACCAGCGGATAAAAGAATTGGTGAAAAGGAGAATGAGAAAGTTGAAAAGTATCAGGATCTTAAAAGAGAAATTAATAGAATATGGAACATGAGAACTGTGCAGGTGGTTCCAATTGTTGTCGGATCATTGGGAAGTGTAACAAAAAATTTGGACAAGTGGTTGGCAAAGTTGAATGTTAAAATAAGTATTTCATTACTCCAGAAGACTACACTACTGGGAACAGCGAGGATTTTGAGAAAGGTGTTGGAGCTTTAGAGTAAAGAGAAAACCCTAGGGGACCTTTGGTCATGGGCTATGACCCGCTCCCTTAGGAAACAATTCGGAAAAAGATCATCCAGTTCATTTATGATAATAATAATAATAATAATAATAATAATAATAATAATAATAATAATAATAATAATAATGGTCCTTATTGTTTCAAATGATAAAAATACATATCTGTTATGTTACAAGGTGTTAAAAATGGTGAGTTAAAGTTGCATGAAGTTACATGTTTTTTTTCTCGGAGTGTTGTGCCTCGCTGTCACGGCTTTGCCACTCAAACTCGCATTTTTTTACTAAAAAAAACCTCTGGCACCCAGGGTAATAAAACTAAGAAACTAAGAAATAATTACTATAAAGCTAAGCCATATTTAAATATTGAGTAAAAGTCTTTCCCCAAAAGCTCATGTGTACTGTGTGAGTTAGTGCCTGGATTAATTGGTTAGAATAACTGTTGTTTATTGTTTTGGTTGATAAAGGGGAGGGGGAGACTTGATAATAAATTGTGAAGAGATCCTACACTTAAAAGAGGCCAAGTTAAAAACAAGGAAGGAAAAGAACAAATTTTAGTTTGTAAAATATCGAGAAACAAACAGCAGTAATTTAGTAATTTTAACAGTAATTTAGCTTGTTTAAATATTTAGATAGTTTAGATAGGTGTCCTTACTTAGTGGGTAACTGCTATATTTTATCTTGACACAAAAATAAAGTTTTTATTTATTTATTTATTTATAACTGTTGCCCGGATGCTTTCATTTGAATGGTGACACATTAGAGCTTCTTGCACAGATTCAAACGTTTGGACTCCTGGTTCATCGCATGACTCAAGAGTGATTCTTGAAAGACTTATGGTGACTGACTTTCTTTTTGCAGAAAAACAGAAGAAAGCAAAGTCACTGCAAGCTAAAAAGGTTTGTGAGTTATACTTTTGTTTGGTTTACTTGAGCAGATGTTTCTGTAGTCCACTATTCTGAAGTTATCTATGTTGATTTGTTAAGATTGCAAAGGACATGGAAAGATGGGCAAAGTCTGTAAATGCTGCCAAGACCCAAAGTGATGACATTAAAAAGGGAACTGCTGCCTTGACAACACCTGAACAAACTAAACCTGTTGATTCAGATGTCTTTAAAGTGGTAAATACAGTTTAATAAGTACAGAATTGAAATTTGAGCCCCTCTCTCTAAGCAGGTTTTTAAATTTTGATCTGTATTGTTTTAATATTCCAGCCATTTGGATTGCCCCCGAAACCTTCGTCATCATTGATAATAGCCAAGAGCATTGGTGCTGGAATGTCGTCTGAAATAAGTGATAGTGTGGCAGCATCTAGTCCTCTCGCAGCCTTGACTATGACCATCGAAACCAAGAAAACAGGTGAAAATTGAAATATGAAAATGGCTTGTTAGGTTCAATTGAGTGGTACAGCCCCTTGCTGATGCTGGTTTGCCTGTAAATGTATTGATTTCTCTCAGCCAGCATGTCAGTAAAGCAATTCAGAGGCTTGATTTTAAAATTTTCTGGTGATGGGATGCTAATCCACTACAGATAACAGCCAACATTGGCACAATCAGTTTATCCACTAAATAGGATGTTTTGCTGTTTTATCAGAAATCACTACTCTGTTACATGTATTTTATTTTTACTTTCAAAT
Source organism: Cladopsammia gracilis (assembly GCA_022457155.1). Lineage (NCBI taxonomy): Eukaryota > Metazoa > Cnidaria > Anthozoa > Scleractinia > Dendrophylliidae > Cladopsammia > Cladopsammia gracilis. Next base: position 856,219 of record JAJGOT010000182.1, read on the forward strand.
GAAAATTTCCATTTTTTCTGTTCTCCGGTTGTCGATTCGTCAACAAACCTAGACGAATCCACTCATTTTGGGTGTATTGGACAACCCTCTCCAAGTAAGCGTCAGCTTGCGTAAAACCGTCTCAAGAGACAAAGAAATGATGCCAATTCTCCAAAAACGATGAGAGTTATCCCGAGCGACAGATAACTTTACATTCACTTCAGAACATTTGTCCCTTCACAGTGGCGGTCTGGTCAATTTGCGAGAAAGTACTCACAGAGAATTTTTACTTCCTTTGACGTGCCCATTGTTTTACAGCATATCAAATTAGGAGATTCCCAAGGCCAAAATCCGAATTTTTGTTAAAGATTATATCAGACCGTATTTCAGTGAGCGACCACATAAAATTAGGCCAAATCACAGGTTAGAAGACATAAAAAGAAGCCATGCACCTGGAAGGGGCCTGGGGCTGGAACTGTAAATGTCAGTGCATTAAACTAAATTAAATTACGAGGTTGTTTTCATGAATAACAAATATCTTATCTTCCGATTTAAGGACAAGTATTTTCTAACCGTTAATATTACCAAAGTTGGTAAGCTTTCTAAAGTTAATACACTAATTTAACCTTCTTAAAAATTTGTCTTTGCAAACGTGGTCCCAGGCCCTATTTGACTCACTTCCGAAAGCTTTGTTGGGTGGGAAAAAGTGTCTGAAAGCTGTTTTGTTTTAGAACCTGCAATAAGTGGTATAGTTGCTGAATATGGCGAAGACGATTCTGATCCTGAAGAGGATATTAATGACAAATTCACCGACTTGAATATCATGGCTTGCTTGCTGTGTAAACGACAGTTTCCAAACAGGGAAGCTCTGGAAAGGCACCAAAAACTATCGGACTTACACAAGGTAACGGCATTTGTCATTTAGTAAAGGCTTAGTCACATTACAGTGTGTTTGAGGTGGCTATAATTAATGGTATTTTGGGGAGAGGGGGCGAAGAGGAGAGCAACCTGTTTAACCTGAACACCAAAAGGGCATGGCCAAGAAGTGTCCATCTCACATACAAAGAATTTGTTTAAGGTTTCATAGTCTCTTTTGGACAAAGTGAACTGTCTTTAAAAGGGAGATGTTCGTGCGGATACGTTTGACTGTACTGCAACGAATACCGACACTTTATGTTTACACCGAGAGACCTTGTTATGATGTTGAGGTTCAAATTGTTTGTGCTATCTTTGAAAGACTAACTGTGTGTCGGTTGCAGCCTTCAGTGATCTTCTCTTCAGCTGATTTGCGCTCAAGTACAAATATTAAACAATAAATTTGCTTGCTCTCAGTCAATCACAATGTGAAACAGTAAAAGAGACAAAGAGGCTGAAGTTCCATGTTAGTTTCTAACTTGATAAGTAGATTGCTTGAACTGATTTTTGAGTGAGTTTCGCTCTTAAAAAGATGTAAATTTACCCTGCAGCAAAACTTGGAGATCCATAAAAAGATGGGAATGACGGATGAACAGCTTGAAGCTTATGAAAGACAGGAACGAGAGGTGTGTGGCTTTGTGAATGTCTTTTGCTCGACTTAAAAAGAGTGAAAAGAGAAACGATCATCACCACTTGAAAGTAGTAGTCATAGCTTTCATTTCCATGGCCATAAATGCATAATCTGCATTATTTTTATGTGTCTTTTACGTTTGAGTCTGTGGATAACGTTTTCGAAGTCCGTTCATGATAGAACTGAAACTATTGGTCTCTTCGTTCTTGTGTTTGTTCATTTTTTAAAGTGCACATGAAGTGAAATTTCACTACCGTTTCGTTGTAGGGTTTTGTTTGTATCACCTTTATTTCACGTTCAGTCGTTTTCCTCTTTTACGCGAAGAGGATCCACTATTTTTAGTGGAAATTAGCTGAAAATTGCGACATTTTAAGCGCTGCCACAAAGGTATTTGTGACGTCATTCGTGTGTTCGATCACAGCAAAACATGGCGGAGAAAGGGACGAACCTGGGGCTAAACTACGCGTCGCTTTCAGCCATATTATTAATGAAATTAAAATAATCCTTCTACAAGTTGCTAAGGTTGTTTACCATTTACCCAAAAATTCCGGAAATTTCGGTCAGAATGTAAATGGTAAGACAATTTTGGCTCGACCGGCCGGAAAATTTCCGAAATAAACGGAACGTCTTGAAAGGTAGTCCAAAATTCCCAACCGAAATTTCCGAACGGAAATGTGTGTACCATTTGCTTTTATCTACCAGTTCCAGACCTTGCGCCAGTTTTGGTCCACGCCAATCTCAAACGGAATTTCCCTTTCTGGAGTTTTGCTTACCATTTACACAAACTGTGGACCAACCGGTTTTCACGTGTAAATGGTAAACAACCTAAAACTCCACTGTAAAACGAGTAACGCGCTCTGTTGTAAACACACTAATGACGTCACTAGAACTCAGGTCCTTGTCTAATATGCCCAAATGCGTTGCTTGTTAAAATGTTCCCGCCACTTCAAGTGACTCATTTTCCCATCAAAATAATTCTTCAAACAGCTACTTTCAGAAAATGGGAGTGAAATTTCACTTTATATGCATTTTAAGGTTTTTAAAGTAACTGCATATTTAAGATAGCCTTTTCCAGTTGGAGCTTATGTACTTTCCGGAGTCAGGGGTTTACAACTATACTAGGACTGGTGAAATTTCGTACAACTTTTAAGGAAAGAGGGGTAGGAAAACACGAAATGTTATATTACAGAATATCGAGAAAAGAAGCAGCGCATAAAATTTCAATTGAAAAGGGGTTGTTAGGAAGGTGATACAAACCACACGGTTGGTTGGTCCTTGGAGTGAAAGGGACACATGAAGGAGCTAAACCCACCTACTTTGTTTCACACTCCTGATCAGCTTAAGCGGGTCATTGCATGACTTTCTACAAAAATAGTTAACTAGTGTCATGCAACAACTTTTGACAGAGCCTATGTTATTCTGATCTTCATTTTCAGAACAAGTATCGTGACAGAGCAAGGGAAAGAAGGGAGAAGTATGGTCAACCAGAAGCCCAGAAAGTTAAATTACCATCCAGACGAAGGGGTGGACCTGCCATGTAAGAGCGGGTTTCTGGTATTCTATTTAATGCAAGACCGTCCTTTTTGTGTAATTTAGTTCGGTCGTGATCTTAGAACAGAAGGTATGGACTGGTTGTAAGCGTGAATAATGAAGAGTGTGACTGAGGAGAGATGAAGCTAACAGAGAATGTAAACACTGTTCAAAAGAGTGTATAACGGTTCGATTGTATGGGCGTGTGTTAGATTGATTGTGGCAATATTCGGTTTAAATAACTGTTGCACGATAGAGAACTCGGGGTGTATTTCTTATCATTAATTATTAATTAATAATTTATAGTTAAAATAACTGTTTTTGAAATACAATAGTGAGGATTGGAATATATGTTATAGGGGCTATGTCGCAAGGTGAGTCTACGCAATGAGTTCCTGTCATGTGACGTCACCAGACGTCACACATGTCAAATTTCTTTTGTTCCCTACCGGATCGCGGCAAATTTTATCGCGCTTGCACTCGTGTCGAACCACGCGAGTTAAACAAACACACGATCGATTTCGCTTTTAAATTCCTTCCCAACTTCCACCACCACTGGAAGACATCGAATTTTTCGAAGGTACGACTAACAAATCGCAGAAATAATTTAACAAAAATCTAGCCAAGTAAATACTCTAACTAATTTGTAAACTTGAGATCTATCCTTCCACGCAATACGACGGGATGGAACGGATTGCAGCGAATTCGACAGTAATGGCCGCCAACTTGATAAAAAGCCACCGGACGTTTTTCAGGTTGTTAGTACCCATTACTCACCCGTCATCCTCGCGACATAGCCCCTTTAAGTGATGTTTTTGATGTGATGTCTGTTGTCTATAGACAGGTTGAATTGTTTAAACTACGGACATAGGTATGTAAAAAAGACGTGTTACAATCTTTTCTCGTAAGAAAAGCAACCTATTTGTATTACTGTATAGCTATACAGTAAAAGACGTGTTACAAACTTTTCTCGTAAGAAAAGCAACATATTTGTATTACTGTATAGCTATGGAAACTATAGTGTATAAGTTCAATGTAGAATTGGAATTGTGGAGTGGGAATAGGAATGGGTATACATGGCCTGATTTTTTAAAAGGAGCAAAGTGACGGAAAATTGATTTTACTGTGAGATTTTTCAAGCGCTATCTTCCGAATTTACACATGGTTCATATTTACATGAATTTTACCAACCAACGTATTTCATTAAAAGACTACATTTACTTACTCACCGAGAAGGTTCAACGAGGATACGCCGGGATGAGTACGAATGGTCAACTGGGGCAAGAGGGAAATCAGCAAAAAGTCACTCAGAAAACCTCTTGGTCCGTTTTAAAGGCGACTGATTTAGAAATGTATAGATTCCACGTGATTCTCACAGGTTATCAGATTGAAGAATCCTGAGTCATCACGCTTCTACATAACGGAAATGCTGTCATCCATTTTCAAGAACACGGTTGCACTGTACTTAGTAAGCGATCGTTTTTTGTTTTGCTTTCTTTCAGAACTCACGAACAGGCTCCAGTAGATCGAATTGGTGGAGAGAATATCGGCAATCAGATGTTGAAGGTATCTTATGATAATACTTCTCGAACTCATTGTTAATTCATGTAGTGAAAAAGTAATGATTATTTACTGTATTAATGACTTTGCAACCGCTGCCCATTTCATTACCAAATTAGTGTTTACAACAGACAATTTATGGAGATTAAAATTGTACGGTGATGGCAATTTTGTTCCTCTGTTTTCTTTAGTGAGTTTGTGGCTCGTTTTCCAACTTAAACTGTCACTCGTGTTCTTGATCTACTATCTGAGGGCCTGTTTATATGGAAAAAGTTGTCCCGAGCAGGCGGGCACCTGCCCACCCGAGCTACCCTGGGTGAGCCAAGTTTTCATACTTTTCCTTAGAAAACGCGGCGAACTATTTATATGAGAATCTCAAAGTTGGCTCGGCTAGCCGGGTCACCCTGCCATCGAAAGAGGGTGACCCGGCTGGCCGAGTCACCTTATTCTCATAGAAATAGTTTGGCTCGGCTAACCGGGCCAACTCTGTCAACTAAAGATAATCTGGGCATGCGCGGATTAGTTTATAATCAATAAACAAACAAAATGGAGGCAAAAATCGAAGTCTGGTAAAGTTAAAAAGTGGTCTTGGAAGTCTTGGACATCTGGCATGATTGAGTCCATCATCGATTGTTTAAAAGAGTATTTTTACTGGGACGGGACAACTTTTTTGTCATGCGAACGCTCTGTAATGTTGTCCCGGGTGGGCATGTGACCCTCCTACCCGGGATAACTTTTCTCCATATAAACAGGCCCTGAATTCTCATCTTACCATTTTCCCCCGGCTCTCACTTAGACATGTGAGACATGTGAATGCGGAAAGAGAACGCCAAGTACAACTTCCACCTTTTGTATTTTAAGGACGTTCGCGCTAATTGTTTAGGCGCATTATACTGCCGCGCATTTAATGTCGCAATTTCACGCCACGATCGCGCGTGCCAAGGTAGAAATCTAACCACAAATATCGTTGGCTGCCGTTGCGTTAACTTTGCCCGGATTTTATTTGCTTAAATGGTCGGTGACCCCTACTTGTTTGGATAGATGATTGTCTTTCTTAATTCTCGACTGATCGCGAAAAGATGAACAAAAGGTCAATGTAGGAAGTTATTATTTTTTTTCCATGCGGCATCAAATCCCTCCAACTTGCGGCTGTCACGGTTAGCAAATGCTGTCGTCTAAAGGTAAATGATTTTGTTTAAAAGACCCACAGATACAAGATTCATTCCAAGTTGCATTTCAGCGATTTATTTGCAATAATTTTAGACTAACAGACATTGGGGCCATAAAGAGTAAGGAAGATCGATTTTTTAAATTTTGTTTTTCAGATATCTTTTCTCCGAAAATAAGTCAGTGACTCCCTATTTTTTGTTGGCATTTCTGACAAAAGTAACTCATTACCTGTAAACGTTTTACAAAGAAATTAATGTTAATAGTTCAAATGGAACCGTGTGCGCATGTTTATGTTGCCTTGTAACATAAGCCCAGTAGTCCAGTCCTAGAGGCCCAATAAAAAGGATTTAAAACAGTAAATACCTTCACGAAGAGCTTAAAACATCCTGCTAGACAGATGGCTCGAGGATTAACGAACATGTAAAGCTGTGTTGACTGCGATACCTTGGCAAGTTCTCTTTCTCTTCTTTTGAGTGAAACAAAACGTTGATTTAAAAAATTGCATTCACGAGCCTTAAAGGCCCACCTTCACCCAAAATGCCTTGCGCGCCATGATCACTTTCTGTGCTGAATTTCGTGTAACACGAAATTTACGTTTGAATGCATGCAACCAATCAGATCACGCGTATGAACAATGGAGCATTTCAAAACAAAAACAAACGACAGCAACGTCTTTTGGGTGAATGTGGGCCTTAAATCGCCAAAACAAACATGGAAAGACAAAAGAAAAAACAGTCCAGCGACACTGAATTTTCAGTCCTGTGATTTATTTGACTTCCAATCCAAACGTTTGTTTACATTGAATCCAAGTGACAAGTTCCCATGTGTAAAACCCTAAAAACCGAAAACTTATTCCGACCACGCGGTAGTTCTGAAACATGATCAAATATGGTCATGATATAGCTTAGCGAATGAGTCACTGTTCAATAATGTTCTGTCATCTCTCACCGCGTGGCGTGAGTCACGCAATCCAGTCACGAACTCAGAATGAATACTGTCAATTTATGACTGTCACGTTCACGACATTTCCGTTTTTAAAGCTTTTACTTTCTTCTTCAGTAAGGCTACTTTGTTAACTGACAGCCGTTATAAAATCATACAACACACCATACGTCAAACGGAGAATGATAGCTTTGGGCTCCTTGGATAAAAACCTTGTACTACAAGGGTCTCTGTTAGTGTCTATAAGGCAACGCTGTAACAATTTATTTCCGTTACAATAGGCCATGGGCTGGACGGAGGGGAGTGGTCTAGGGAAGGAAGGTCAGGGTATTGTTGATCCCATTGAGGTAAGTTCGCCTGTTATCATTGACATGCGCTTGAAAACTGTCTTCTTTGTGTCAATCAATCATTGTGTAAAACAAAACTGAAAAAATTGCTATTTTATTGAGTTGTTGTAAGATCGCGAAATCGTGCATACATTTACAGTTAGAATGCAATGCATATATTTTGGCTAATATATGGGTTCCTGTCCAGCTAAAAAAAATATTCATTTGGAAGATAACCAGTCAGGGGCGGATTAAGGGAGACCCCCCCGCTTTTGCTTCTCATGAAAATGTTTACGGCCCCCTCTTTCTCTTTCTGAACCTTGGGATGGACTAGCATCCCGTCCAGGGGAACAGTTATACTCCTATTCACTTCTTGCTCGAGGAACTTGCTGGAGATAAGCACCGGCATGTAGGGCCACCTGCTTGTGGAAAGACACAATTACCTTTCTCTGGACCTCTCATCGTTTTTGTCTTCTCTTGTCAGGCGAGAATGCGAAGCCAAAATGCCGGCCTGGGCTTAAAAGGAAGCAGTTATGGTGCTTCCTCTTCTGACAGCTACAAAGATAAACTGAAAAAGCTGGTGTGTATGTAATGTATACAATTTACGTCGTGTATCATTTGTACGTGTTCTCTGTTTTTCAATTTTAAAACCAAAGGAGTTTTTAAGAAACAATCAAAACGCGAAGCAAGAGTCGATCATCTACTTTAAAGAGAAAAGCGATATGTATGCTTTCATGAGCGATTTTATCGGCATCTGTTTGCTTTGACTACTCCGTCCTCAGATTCTAAGGCTGAACCGGACTGATCAAACATTGGCAAAACCCAGGGCAAAACCAGTTGTCTGCTTGACAGGCGTAAATGAGGAGGGAAGGGGAATGGGGCAAAAAAAAACTAGAGCTCTTATTTGAGTGGTAACACTGAAGGATGGCGAGGATTTCATCCAAAAACTAAAATGTTATAACCACATTTTGGTGCATAATAAAGAGTAACACAGAAAAGTACTAGTCAATGCTTTTATTTAAATGGTTATCGGCGTTACTCGGTATTTCATCCACTACAGACTGAGAAATAAGGATCACATTAGATAACGCAAAGTTGGACATAAACAGGAAAGGGTGTGCATCACTACCGTTACTTACCGTTACTTACCGTTGTTTTACTCTTCACAGGCGAGGTCACGATTTAACGACGCGTAGAAACCAGATGAGAAGCCTTACGTATTTTGATGGACGGAAATTGTACATTAAATCGACCCTAGTTTTCCCTTGTTATAGAGGAGACTGTTATTAGAAAACTCTCATCCTCACAGACGAAGTACCCGACGTTACAGGCTCGGAAAACCCGACGTGATAGGCATGGAGTATTCCGCGTGACAGGCCAAAGAGTACCCGGCGTGACAGGCAAAGAAAGGAAGGAAAAGAGAGTTTTAAACGTGCCCTTTTTCACTTTCTCTTGCGTTTCAAACTTATGCGTGCTCAAAATTCCTTTTTCTTTTTCTTTTCTGTATCTGCTACAAATCAAGGGATATAGTTTCTTTTTAACAGCTTTGTAACAGTGGAAGGGTACAGGGTTGTTATCGTTTGTTATAAAGTATGTTTCCTGGTTCGGACGGGAATTTCTCGAAGCTTGAACGGAAGTTCTACCACTTGAGGAGTCGGTTCAGGAGTTCTCAGTACTGTGCGAAATAAAAGTCTTTTGTGAATAAACATTGAATATAACTTTGACCAATATGTTTGTGTATTAGCGTTGTGATTCCATTATGTGTCATCCTTCCAGTAAGCGCCCCTTTCTTATAAGCGGCGCTATTGTGAAAGCTCCCAGTCCTGGTATTGAGTGTGTAAGTGATGAGACAAACAGCGAAGTCATCGACATAGTTAACGCAAAAAAAAAAATATTTCCTCTGCGTTTTCCAGTTCAATTAGCCGTAAATTTTATGAGAAGCGTTGAGGTGTCCACTGGGTCTCTCTCAACCAGTGTGCATTGCGACCATATGTTATTGTTATCATCCGGGAGACGTGATATCTCTCACAGTACAAAATGACACGATTCGCGCGGATCCTCGGTCGAGTGTTGTGCGCTTTCAGTCACCGTCTAAAAGAATGGCATCTCGGCCTGAATGAAACTGTAGCATAAACAACTGAGTGGCTAGACTGTCAAAATTGCCAAAGGAGGAATTAATTATAAACATCGAGCTCCACGCATCTGTAAAACCAAGCGAATGGATGCTAAAATCACTGCCTTGACTTGAAGCTGGGATCTACAAACTTGAAATACTACAACGACGAAAACTATATAAATAGTTAAAATCCTGTCATTTTAGAGAGAAAAGCTAGAGAAGTTGAAATCTTTCCTACATAAAAACCAAAATGCCAATAATAGCCAAAACACCACACCAACATATAGAAGGAGCAAATGGCATTAAAAACATTTTAAGGTTCGGCGGTGGAAGCGGAACAATGAATAACGGCTTAAGAAAGATAATGAATAACAGCTTAGAAAAGAAAATGAATAAGGAATATTTAGGGTTTGATTGTGAATAATGAATATAACGTTAAATAATTTTTGTTTTATTAACAGAAAGGAATCGCATAGATAATTCATTTTATATTGAGATCACGCTCGAAGTTTCAGATAGTTTAACTTACTCGAAATTAAATTTGCAAGCTTTGATGTCTTTGATGGTCAAACGTTGGGTTCAAATAAGAGTCTGTAACGCTACGTACGTTTTAAATAAACGCCAGGCTGGAATTAAATAAAGAAAATACGGTAAGCAGGGGCGTAGCGAGCCTATAGGCCCTAGACCCAAGCCCACGAAACTTTCAGCCCACCTGTCATATTTTTAAAATCAATAAAGAAAAACAATTTCCTGAAATTCTTTTGATGTAATGCTTAGTTTGAGTTCATGTCACTAATTGCTTGTGAATGGTTGCTACAATTTATCGGGCCTTTGACGACCCATGATAGAGTGGTGATTTGGATTTACTTCAAGCACATGCACAGGCCAATGTTTAAACCCAGTCACTTCGTAATAAACGCAAGGAAGAGCATTGAACTGAACGAGTCAAATTTTACCAGGCAGCGGTATTTATTTCAGAGAAACATGGTGTTACAATATCCAAACCCGTACTTGCTGGCCGGCAATCGCATCGAGAAAATGTTCCGTCTGATTCAGTGAGTGATTAATACAAACGAGCAATGTACTATCTATTCTTAGATCATTTGATATCAGAACTGGATTTTCGCATTATCAAACCAATTTCACTCTAAATTCACTTACATCTGGCTTTGCAAATCAAAAGAACTTTTACCTCGAACGATTGACGGGCTTCCTCCGACATGCGAAATCTATGTATGATATAGAGACAAGGTAGCATTTTTCAAAGAAAAAATGGTCGCTTCTTGATGCTTTTTCTTGACGATTTCTTTCACAGCACAGCACTCCTCGCTTCATCTTTAGCTGCGACATTTTTTTAATAAAAAAGAAAGAAATATATATAGAAAAGAAAATCTTTTTGCTGAAAAATGTTGGTAGTTGGATTCCAGCCGAGGTAAGCGTCAAAGAAATTTTGAGTGCATATGTTCCAGACATACCAGATGATATCACTCAATAACAAGAAAGCGAATCTGAGGTGATAATCTCGTTGGGAGAAAGTGCAAGATCATCCTCCAACCACCATTGCTGAAACACTTCCTCATTGCCGCCCACAAGAGTTGCCAAATATTTCAATGGCCTTCAAAACGCTCCTCACCCTGCCAATCACCACGGCCACCGGTTAACAATGAAAGAATATCGCCTCTTTCACAAATAGCACCAGAAAAGGTTGCCATTTTAACCACTGACGAATCTGGGCAGTCACTCTAATAAAACAGCGACAGCTTTTTCATGAGATTCATGTGAATCAAGGCTCTTCCGTTTGAACTAAAATGTTCGATATGTCTGTATCATAGGGATTACTAGAATATTAGAACATTTTGTTATTTTGGTTGAAAATTAAGGTAAACTTCAGAATTTATATCGACTTCAGGAGTCTCAGAGGAATGCAGGAAATGGTGTTTCAGAAGGTAAAATCCAAAACATTTTCCGGGGGGGGGGCATGTCCCTGGATCCCCGGATCCCTGTCGAAGCTCGCCGCCGCTCGTTGCAGCTTGCCTGCCAGGATTCAAGCAGGCCTGGAAATGTCCACCTTGTCCGCCTTGGACCAAGGAAGCGGAATATAAGGCCTTAGTACGCCCAACATTATTGTTCATCTGTGTGGGACCCATATACAGCGTAAAACATTAACACGATTGAGATAGTTCAAAGGAGAGCTACACGCTGGGTCGTAAATTGCCTCAACCGCAAAGATAGTGTAACCCAAATGCTTTTAGCCCTAAAATGGATGACACTAGAAAGTAGGCGAACTATAGCACAGCTATCTATGCTATATAAAATGCGAAACAGGCTAGTTGGTCATTGGTACTCAACTCGCTCTAAACCTCTCTAAAGAGTACGCCTACACTCAACCCTCAGCCACAAGGGACTTTTTTTAGTATTCCTTTTATCCAAGCCACAGGGACTTTTATAAGTATTCCTTTTATCAAAGGACAATTGCACAATGGAATCAACTCCCAAAAGAGACAGCATTCGTCCGCCTCACTGGCTGTAAAACGCAATTTCAAACATTAACATTTATTCCTTTCGCTTATAAGCGCCATTTTTTAGCTTGTATTTTTCACTTTGCTACCATTATATTAATATTCTTTTCCTTTTAGAGCGGTCTAAAATGCTCAACATTGAGTGACAGACCTATGCGGTAAATAAATAAGTAAAACTAGACAATCCCAAGGTCAACACCGCTTCAGGAATATCCTAGCCCTCAAGAGTTGTTACAGAGCATCATTCTTTGCTCGCACTGTCCCAGAGTGGAACCATCTGCCCCCTCACAATCAGAACGTTTCTTCTGTTGACTGCTTTAAGTCCTCCCTTATGCGAGACCAAGACATTAACGACTTCTATAATATAGAGGGCAAAATTACTGAATGCTGATTGGCTGACGAAGAGGGCATTTTTTCTTAATTGAGGGCAAAATTACTCGCTCCTGATTGGTCGAGCATCAAAATTTCTCAAGCGTGATTGGTTGAGCGCGTCGTTCTCGTTGCATTCAGTTGGCTTGGCGGGATTTTGAAGAAAATTTACAAACGGAGCGCTCGCATGTTTCGCCGGAGATTTTGTTATAAAGAAGGAATGATATCGGAAGATACCTAAGAAAGGAATTCAACAGGAGAATTACAGCATTTTACGCCAAACAGGAAGCGATTATTTGTGTCAAATCTTGGATTAACTAGGCGCCTGCAGCCAGTTTGCGACGTTGAAGACCTCGAAGAAATTCATTCATGGCGTCAAAAGGTTTTTAAAGTTCCATCACTTCAATGAAAAAATGCGGATTTCTGCGGAACTAAAGAGAAGAACATTTACAGATTTTGCTGAAAGGGAAAATATACATTTAACAGGAGAAAGAATAAGGCTAATAGAAGTGAAAGAAAGCAATTAAATCGCCAAACGTGCAAGCAAGTTTGAACTCTCGCCATTATTTTGTTGTTGTTATCAAAGCGGCAAAAACTTCAAAACACAGGTACGCTTAAATAAAACTTGCTATGTTTTTGTCGTAAAGTGTCTTTTATCGATAAAAATCAGGCTATGTTCTCTAGATGTACATAACAGCCAAATGTATCTTCGACCGAATAGAAATTTATTTAACCACGACCACAGTGAGTTGAAAAGTTTTTCTTGTCAGTTTGCGAGAGAGTACACTTCGGGTGGTTTCAAGTCTGAGGTGACTCTTAAAAAGTCTGAAAGGTTTCCCTATAATTTTGCCCTCTACATTATAAACAAGTAATCGCATGTTCCCTCGTAAAATTAAGGATTAATATCACTTGTGTTTTCAGAAGCTGTAGAAATTGCCCTCGTCGCTTCGCGACTCGACGGGCAATTTCTGCAGCTTCTGAAAACACGCGTGATATTAATCCTTAATTTTACTCGGGCCCATGCGATTACATATACTAATCTGTAAAAGCCATGACTAATTGAATGACCGTTGACCGTTCCCTGTGCACATGTATCCCATGTGGGAGCTTTACGCAGTATTCAATTTAGATTTAGAACGGAATGTGGCGTTCAACACCACAAGACAAAATTTTAGCTTATCTGTCACGAAAATCCTATTGAGTACGCTAGCTTTTCGTCAAATAAACCCTAAATACTTGATCATTTTTAAAACACTCGAAAGGTAGACAGAATGGACCGATAAATAAGCTTTTTCCTTCAACTTCGCGAGATCCGAATTTTAGTGGCACATAAAATGGCCGCCAATAGGGTGTCCAGGCTCAAAAACAGATCACTTAGTGGCAAAATATCAAGATTTGCATGGAACTTTATCGTTGATTCAGTAAGTTAGTAAGCGAAATCAGTGATGAAGTACCATGCAAATCCTTATAATATTTTACCATAATCTCGTTCTCAGATCTTACTTGCGCTTGCATTATACTGTTTGCCGAGTTCCAGTAGGGCTTTTTCCCAGGCCTTCTCGGTGATGTATTTCGGTGGCGACGAGAGACGAGCTAACGGGAGGACGTTCTCGATTCTTCGCTCGGCCAAAAACGGCGAAATAATGAGGCCTGTATTCTAGATAACTGTACTGTGAGATCTGGGTACGAGATTAATTTTGCCACCAAGTGGTCTGTTTGTGCGCCTGGCCGCCCTGTGTATTTTACCAATAGCACTTTTCAAAAAGTTTGTAGCTGGAGCTTTTCAGTTCGCAGTTGCCATAGCAACTACGAACTATAGGATGACTTCGCGTGTCCGAGCGAAGATACATCACATCTATTACAATACACTCAGTACAGTATCGGTTTTCTACTTAAGATATTGCATTTGTGATAGATATCACATGCTATGTTTTTAGTAGTACCGTGATATTTAAGGTAGCTCTGCATGTATGTAGGCCAGAAAAGACAGGGAAACGGCCTAATTCCATCTTCCCGGCGTATTCAATAGATAAAAATCGGTACCGGTAAGAATCGATAATATCAAGTGATTTTTTATCGAATGGTAACGTAAATCGGTAGAAATCGATAAAACAATTCGGTGCGTCAAATCGATATTATCGATTTTGTACGATTTTATCGATTTCTAAAGAAAACGTTATTTGTTTGTTTTTGGCGTAACTAAATAGCTGATATACAATTAAACAAATTTACTTCACCATTTGTAACGTAAAGGAGTTAATTTTCACGTTCAAAAGCTGTTCACAAGAAATACGATACGATAAACACAACAAGGCAAATGATAAATGCAGAAAAATTGCAAAACTCTATTCATAGCTGATTTCTTCTTTACAATGTCAGCAACATAGACCGAACTAACAAACAGCAACTACAACTATTCACAGGTAAATATTATGGGCCGGAAATATTTTTCTTGGTTTAATGAAACTAATAAAAGGTATATGAATGAATACACATAAAAATATTTGTTTTTAGTGAAATTGTGGTAAGATTCGGTCAGCTCCTTTTATTTTCCTTGTCCTTGCTAATATAGATGTACCACCATGATGGCTACAATCATTGGAACCGAATAAAATAACAAGAACAATAACGATAATACAACAACAATAAAATTAACTAACAATACACTGTTTAGATTCGGGTCAGCTGAAGCGAATTGCGCTGTATCTTCGAGACGAATACAGGCAAGGTGGAAACAAATAGCTGAAAACAGATCAAGTAGTGCTCAGTAAATCAACAGAAAATACACAAAAAATGCATGTTAGCCCACATAATACTCCTGTAAGTTAAACATTAACTTACAGAAGATAAAAAACAACAATGAGAAGTTCAGCAAGTTTACAATACAGTCACCCTGGATCCAGAGTTCCGTTCTCTGAATATCATGAGTGAAATTAACCGCATAAACGGTTAGAAGAAGCTCGCGAGACTCGTTGTCGCGGCTTCGCCGCTCAAATTCGCCGTTTTCACTAAAAAATAAAAACCGTTGGCACCCAGGGTACAATACAGTCCAAGTACAGAATAATAATAACAAGTTACATCGATGAAAGGTATTAGTTCAACTGGTAAGAAAACACAGCTATCACCCAAAATAACCGCGTTCCTTCGCGCGCACACCACGGCAGGAGGATCTGAAAACCGAAATCTCTCAAACGGCTGAAAATCGAGCCTAAAAATAACCAGACTTTCCTTCTTTTTTTTTTTTTCTTTTTTCCAAATTGATAAACATAAATAGGCCTGTCCTATCAGAACTGTAATACACGTACTTGAGCTGAAGAATGAGTAAATATGTGCCCGGTACATTCTTATCTGTCTTTAATCTTTCCTTAACCTTTAAAATAAGTTATTAGTGTTGGAACTGGCCTTTAAATATAACGTTTAACCCGCGCAAGACTCGGTCCTTCAGTAAGACTACAGTCATGCTTTCTGGAGGGCCATCTTTTCTTTTTGCGCCTTTTTCCCCTTTCCATTTCCTTAATTTCTTCAATTTGTCTTTCCTTCTCCACCTCTTCAAGTCTTGGTAACATTTCCTTTATCTTCTGCAGTGACCGACTATCCATTCCATTTTCACTGATTGTCTTTTGATCTTAATAAATAATCGTCAAAAGGTGATTATGATCGATTTTAAAGGCCAAAAATTCCCTAGTTAAAATTCGATAACAACCCGATAACAATCGGTAAAAATCAAGAAAAATCGATAAAACAAATGAGTGTGTCATCGATTTCTACCGATTGATCGATACAATCGATATCAAATCAACTGATTTACCGATTTTTACCGATTTATCGACTGATAAATCGTTACCGATTTTTATCGATCAACTGCGCCGGTCATCTTACATTTGTAAATGAAAAACTTTACTAAAATAATACAACAAGAGGCTGATCTGGTATCCTGTACTCATGCGCTTGCATAAGAAAGTTTTACGGTTTATTTCAAATGGATCACGCACCCCTTCCCCCTCAACGAATTTTGCGTGAAACACTCAAGAACACGTCAAGACACGTTTTCTGTACTCGTAGTGAATATTTAATTTATTGATTCCTGATCAAATCCACACTCGTCTAATATTTCCCAACAGCGACTTCTTTCTGTTACAATTGAAAAGACTACTTTTAAAAGCGTGAAATCAGTAAACGACCGGGCTATTTTTTAATTTTAGCGAGGCGACGCGTGTGAAGTAAGAACTATGAATTTAGGTCTTGTTTTGTTTAAGGCCCTGTCACACTATTGCGTATGAGAGAAACGTATGAGTTGCGTATGGAAATTCATAAAATAATATTCATACGCACAAAATGACCAGCGTACTTGACCTATGAGTAACGAACCTCTAGCGTAACTCTCGCGTATTCAGCGTATGCCTAGCGTATGCTTAGCGTATAAACCATACGTCCGAATACGCACAAAATTTTTAAGCATGCTTAACATTTTTTCTGCCCCGTATGCCAGCGTATGCCACTATATGCGACCATGCTTGAAACGTATACAACCTATGCCTAACGTACCCCTAGCGTATGACAGCTTATGCCAGCGTATGAGTGATATTTTTCATACGCTGGCATACGCCAGTACGATACGCAATAGTGTGACAGGGCCATTACATATGATATTATTACGACTGAATTTAAGTACGTTTTATAAACATTACTCCAAAACTAACGAGAACACAAACAAAAAGTCAATCACAAATTGATATCGGCTTGACTCGGCTGCTTGATAATTCTTTAAAACTTCGCTTCTTCGAAAGAAACAGCCCCCCATTGAGAAAAATGTATGAAGTTCCTCGAAGCAAGATTTCGTCGCTTAAGCTCTCCTTTTTCTTCACAACAGCGGCTTCTGAGTATTCTTTAAAGCCTTCCCTTTCCATTTTGAATATTTTAATGTGTGTTATTACTCCGAGAAGACAAAACTATGGTTTTGAAAACCAAGAACATGCCGAGCGCGGCTGCCATTTTTGTAGAATTTGTATGTAACCTGACGGAGAAAATCGAAGCCGGAACCTTACCTCGTGCGCGCCATGCGCATGAGTAGTGTTCACGGACGGATTTCTCGCGCGTTGCTAAGGAAGTGAAAAATCATTCGCGGTGAATGACCCAGGCATTTCAACAGCCAATCAGAAAAACCCCTCGAGAACCCACTAAAGCACAGATCTGTGGTCAGACAAATAACGCATGCGTTGATAAACTGACTTCCGGTTCAACCTCGTTCCCAGTACTCTCGTTTCAGATTGCTTCCGGTTTGCAGAAAAAACCTAAATTCTTGGCGGTCTCTAACTTGATTCATTGTTTTTCAATGTTACATTCATCTAACTGGATATGGAATATAACTAAGTATGCGTCTATTGAAATCATTTTCAGTACAATTTTTAATTATGGACAAATCAATATTTTAAATCTCTCTAAAAAAATCTATTTTTCAAATTAAAACGAAATCCATACTTACGATGATGAGAAAATGAATAAATACCATAACACCGTCAACGATTTTCCGATAAAATGCGACACATAAAATTTACTAGACTTTTTCGTTATTGGTCACGTGATCATGGGCGTGGCTCGATGACGTCATTTCGGGGTTTAGGTCTGAGTTGAAGATTTGACCATACGTAAACGATTAAAATTAATAAAAATAAATAGCCATTACTGTCCCTAGAAACGGGTCCGAAAATATACGTCAGTGAGCCCTTAATAGCATTATTAGAAAGCATACAAGTGTGTATCCTAAAAACAGATTCAAGGGGAAAGCTACTTTGATTTCTGTTAGCTCGCAAATTCAACTTGAGAGAGCGTTCCAATAATAGGCAGCCCATTCTCTAACCGGTGATGGAAGAAGTTTATTCCATTTTCGTTGAACTGTAGTTGGCTGTATGTCAACCGAATTTCGCAAGGTATCACAAGTGAAACTTGTCTCTCCTTTTATCTCATGACTGATACGCGAAGCGTTGAACAAAGTATACTATTCGGGACAATATAAATTAGTCACATCCTTCCCTCCCTCAATCCTTCCATGGGCTGTAAACGTGTATCGGTATTTCCACCGATACTATACGGCCTTTTACCCGTTCCAAATGCAAAGAAATATAGATTAGGAATACTCGACCACAGAAAAAGAGGACATTATTAACGCGACGTACTGATGTTTTGCGTTTAGAGTCCTTTGATGGAAGATTAAAACCAATCGTTGGACTTCAAATGGATTTTTAAACATAATTCAAAGGGGACAAACTTCAAATAAATGTGGCTACTAAACATATCTGAATTTCGTAACTGTTCATCAGTAGGATGCCTAAAATGTGTGCAATTCCACAATTGGTTTCGGCTCCATTAAATCCTATACCGGCAATTGCAGAACATTTTATAGGAGGAGCCACCCACAGTGTGAGCACAGTTACTGACAAGACATATTAGTAAGGAAAACAATGCAAAATAAATGTAGTTCGTTAAATAAAGAACTAAGCACACACGTCAACCAGAAGCTCATAACAGAAGCTTCTGCGTCAACTAAATAAGCCAAGCACGCGCACAACTTAAGGAAAATTGCGCGCGCGCGCAACTGCATCAAACTGAATGGAAGCAATATAGAAATTTAATAGGGGCGCTAGGATGAAATAAAGGATCTATAATAACAAAGGATACGGCGGTGTCTCTCAATTCTGGATTGCTAGTCTCATCTCCCGTAGTGTAGTGCCATACTTCTCACTGATAGCGCCGTGCAATGGCGTTTGAAGAATTTAGCAAACGATTTACGAAGGAGCGTAGATTTGAACCCTTGGTGAAGGAGACGTGATGAAAGTCGACGAAGTCTATGTATAAAAATCCAACTTCGATGTGCAAATTCTAGCATATCTCACCAACTGAGATATATAAACACCCCCATAGGCCGGATTGGCGGGAATGTTGCTGTCCATATGAGGAAAATTGACAATCCGAAATGAGAAGTCATCCCTCTTGTCCTGCTTGTCGTAGACGCTGAGATGGAAAGGTGTGTTGCTGTCACCATTCTTGACTCTCATGTCCAGAAAACACACTTCATTTGATGTTAAGGTAGTGTCCTTTAGTTCCAGGTCCGACGGGTAAATGTCGCTGATGTAATTTCCAAAATTCTCATTGTCAACGCTCAATAAATCGTCGATATAACGAAAGGTGTTGCTAAATTGGACGGCTTTGGTCATACCTTGATTCATTGTTCTGAGCATGAAATCATACTCGAAGGTGTGGAGTCTTATTATATTTCTAAAATTGCGACCCAAAACGTTCGGCTCTGAAAATCTGTGACGAGTTTTGTCATTAAATCTATTTACGAACCAATTTACCGGCGTGGTGACGCCGCTAAATGTCAGCTTCGATTGTGGATCTGTTCTTCAAGTGAAAATCTCAAATCGAACGGTCTTTATCTCATACCATAAACTTGTAAGAAATGAACCTTTAGGTTAAACTTGTTGATTACTTCGGTTGGTGATAGGAAAAAAACGGACGGATACATGGTCATTGACGTAGCGAAGATTCCTTGTATACCACGTTTTTTTTCTATCCTTATAGACTGAAGATCAATCCGCAGTGGCTGTGATAAGAAGTCGCTATTTTCTACGTCCAGACAGTAAAGTTCACGGATATACTTGGACCACAATACAATAACGTCTCTCCAGAAGGCATTTTGCACAAATGAGCTAACAAAGGCGAATAGTGTTTTTTTTTTGTTTAGTAGCCAAACGTCCTCTCAGTATAAAGAACAAATCAAAAGTCAAGAAACTTTCCCAATCTGTTTGATAATTTATGTCCCATACTTTTTAATAATACAAGAGTTTTTCGAGCCTTAGCGAACTTTCGAATATCATTCATCTTCAAGCCTCCACTTTGTCCCGATTGTGCTCGTAAAATGCTGAAAAGTTGCTGCCTAGAATGCCTATAAAAAGGGAATAAAAAATTGCCAAAAGTCCATGCAAAACGTCGCTTCCGAAATTTCGAAAGTTGCTACCTTTAAAGCTTATTTTTCGTCCGTCTCAATAACTCAACTCCTGGATACACTGCCCAAATATGGTCATAAAGCTCTCGATATCCGTAGGTCTACATGACGTTTATTCAGCGATGGTGGTAAATTTTGCATTTTGGAGGAAAATAAAAATGACCGCTGCCTGCAATTTCGAAACTTTGGGAGAAAAAAATACGTGAACTATTAGACTAGGAGTAATCGCAGATTACTAAATACGTGAACTATTAGATAAAAAAGGGGAAAAAAAAGAAGAAAGAAAAGAAAAGAGAAAAATTATAGATCACACGATTGGACAAAAAAGGCGCGAAATTTGTGTCGCACGAAGTGTTTGTTGGCGAAGCTGAATGAAAGCTGACAAAGCTGGTTCAAAGTTTTAACCGCTTGACACGGAGTGAATGAAGGAGCACCATTTTCGGAAATTAGCATTTTGTCTTAGCCCTTTTTAAATATTGTAACCGTTCTTTTCCATCTTCACTTAGCTTTCTTAGCCCCTTGATGAAAGTTAGTTCTGTCTAATGATGATGATGATGATGATGAACTTTATTCATGTGTCAATGTATTTAGCTAGCGCTAATTGGGGACACAACATAAAGATACAATAAATAATGAATATTATGATAAATAAAACTTAAGAAATAAGAAAGCTATAAAAGAAGCTATAGCATAATCCTATATATATTATATATACATTTACAATATTCTAAAATAATAAAAAACAATTCTTAGAACACGGGTACAACTTAAGAGGTACAAAAAACACACGCAGAGCAATTGTTGCCGTTTATCAGTTCAGTAAGATCCCTACATCTAATAGGACACTTAAACCTAGATAGGCTGCTCGTTTTAGTGATGTTTTTATCTAGCTTGTTCCATAAAAAGGGTCCAAGATATCTAAGAGAGTGTTTACCATATAATACAGAATTAAATCTAGGAGTATCAAAATTTTGGTTCCTTAAATTATATTTGATGTGATGAGAATGAATGCACGAAGAGAATACAAAGTAATGATTGAAAGAAAGGAAGTTGAAGACGTTGAAGAGTTTGTATATCTGGGCGCGACTGTGACAAAAGAGGGTGGTGGCACGGAAGACATCAAGAAACGTCTAAGCAAGGCACAGGGAGCTTTCTACAACCTTAAGAAGATCTGGAATACAAGGAGTATTGGTCGGAATACAAAAATCAAACTGTTTAAGACCCTGGTACGACCAGTGCTATTGTATGGTTGTGAAGCATGGAAATTAACAGCTGCGGAAGAGAAGAAATTGGATAGATTTCAGTTCACATGTCTAAGGCGGATATTGAGAGTATGGTGGCCACAACGCATGCGATGCGAAACGACACTATTTCACAAATAACAGGCGTGGGAAAGATACGTGACGAAATACGAAGGAGAAGATGGAACTGGATTGGCCATGTGCTTAGAAAGGACAGGAACGATGATTGTATGGTGGCAATGGGGTGGCAACCCGAGGGGAAGAGGAAAGTGGGCCGACCTAAAACCACGTGGAGAAGGACAGTGGATAGAGAGTGCAGACAAGAAAGGTGGACCAGCTGGGCTGAAGCCAGGACCGCAGCAAAAGACAGGGCTGGTTGGAAAACGAAAGTTGCAGCCTTTTGCGCCTCATGGCGCGGAGAGAGCTAACTAACTAACTAAATTATATTTACAAGACTTAGTACTGAAAATGTCACAAATGAAATCCGGAACAAGCCCATATTTAACCTTGTACATGAGTATAACTATGTCTTGTAATCTCCTATTAAGAAGGCTTGGCAGTTTAGCACGATCTAATAAGTTCGGCATATACGTTTCTGAATGTGAGTTGTAAATTATTCTTAGTGCCCGCTCTTGAATTCTCTCAACCTTTCTTGTATCCGACGCCTTACAGAAATGCCATGTGAGATGACAATAGGTGAGATATGGCATGATAGCAGTTTTATAAAGTAATAGTTTAGCCTCCGTAGTAATTAAGTTTCTTAACCTGGCGAGAACACCCACCCTTTGACTGGCCTTTTTGCATAATTCGCTAATATGTTGGCTAAAAATTAGATTCTCATCGAAATTAACACCCAGTAGTTTGATATTATCTGTTGTCTTAATCACTTGATCACCGATCTTGATGTTAATCAGTTCAGTTTCATTACGTTGTTTAAACCCTATGGCATTTAATTTTTCTGGGTTGGACAGTAAATAGTTGTCCTTATACCATTTATGGGCAGCGTTTCCTTCCTTTTCCATTTTAGTACACATGATGGACATATCGCTGCCAACTATATACATCTGATGGTCATCAGCATACATATTTAAATTTGCAATCTCATTTATGTGATACGATAGATCGTTTTGGCACAAATTCCACAGTGTTGGCCCAAAGGAGGATCCTTGAGGGCATCCACGTTTCATCACATTCCAGTCACTAGTAGCTTTGCCAACTTTCACCCTATTAAGCCGGTCTTTAAAATATGAACGCATTAATTGCAATGATTTGTCATTAAAACCGTAAGCGCCAAGTTTAGCCACAGTTAGTGATGGAAGAACTGAATCAAAGGCCTTAGACATGTCCATCGATAACAAAAGTGCTTTCTGTTTGTTATCCAGGGCTAGTCTCCAATCTTCCACCAAGCTAATTAATGCAGTCTCACAGCTGTGTTTTTTTCTATAAGCTGTCATTTTAGAGTATGTGATATGATCGTAGCTTTCCGTTATCTGTTTACATAGTAAATGTTCAAATATCTTGCCAATTAGTGGGAGGACTGTAATCGGACGGTAATACACAACGCATTGATTAAATATAGACTGCAGAGATGGTGATATGGCGTGTGAGATTTCTTTAAATATTATTGGTGGTATAGCTGAGTCCCATCCTGGAGACTTTTTAGTGCTTATACTCGCAAGCTCCTCGTTAACATCATGCTCTGTAATTGGCTGAAATTTAAATTCGATATCCAGTTGCTCCTTTCTAGATCTTATGGCGTTTATGCTAGTGTGATTTTTGTGATCTTCTTCGCTGAGGTCAAGTACATGATTTCCCCCAATGGTGGAGGCTATATTAGTAAAGCAGTGAGCAAACTTGTTAGAAATAATGCTCTCATAAGTTTCAGCAGAATTTTCTTCAGTTTCTAAGCTGATAGTATTACTCCCTTTAGACTTGCCAAGAAACGGTCGAAATGTCTTGAAAAATTCTCATGGTTTTTGCTTCAATTCATCTGTTTTCTTCATCCAAAACTCTTTGATTGCCTTCCTGCGCTCCTTTGTGGCCAAATTTCTGTACTTTTTCTTGAGCTCGTAATTTTCAGCGGTTTTGTTTTTTTGCATACAGTTGGGCATATTTCCTTTTCCTTCTGATGGCATTTTTCCATTCTAATGTCACATATGGTACATCGACGAAATATTGGGCAACATTAAAAGTCTTAAAAGAAACCGAAAAAATTCAGCTGTCTGATCAGTCTTGAATGTTAAAGTTCAAATCAATGTTCGTTGAGCATCGATCATAATCCTCAAACCAGGCTGGAGGACGTCTCAAACGGCCCCGGGCGAGTGGGTGGAGAGGTGCGGCCCGGCCCCTCATACCCTGACCCTGTTTAAGACAAAAATCGCTGATTTTCCTACCCTGTTTAAGACAGAATTCCGATTTTTGATACCCTGTTAAAGACATTTAACCCGAAAAAAATTTGCTGTAGTTTAGTTCGTAGGTTTATCGTCCAAGAAAAGATACCCTGTTTAAGACAACAATTGATAAAATCGATACCCTGATTACGACAAAACATAATAAAATCGATACCCTGTTTAAGACAAAAATCCCGAAAAACATACCCTGGCTGGCCGCACGTCCCCATTAAGCCCTTATAAGGGAGTATCCCCCCCCCCCCCCCCGGGCATACGGCCAGAACGTCGTGGTTCCAAACTCGGCAGGGTCTCCAAGTCACCATAGGTCACAATGGGTCGCGTTTGCTATGTGAATAAAAGCACAGCAACTTCTAGAATAAACAACAGACCTTTTAACGACAAAGCGAATTTTGTACATGTTGCAAGCTCGTGTGCCCATGCGGAAAAAGTTAACGCCCGAGGCGGTCGCATGACCAGCGTGGATCTGACGTCCAGCGATCCAGCAATACATGTCACGGTAACTAGGGTCTCACTTATGTCACACCACAACTTCCAGGAAAAGTTTCGCGCTAATTGTTTATGCGCATCCTTATTGTGCACGCAATTCACGTTACAACTGTCGTTACAACGGTTGAAACAATCTCGTTCCCAGGGTCTTTTCTGTTAGCCCCTGAAGAAGGTTTGTTTACAAACCGAAATTTTGGGCAAATTTGTTTGAATATATATATTTTGTTTCATTCTTTTGTTTATTCCTTCATCGCCTTGCCGTAAGGAAAGAAACTTAGAGAATTCCTTTTCGAATCATGTCTTGTTAGCTAGGAGAGTTACCTATTGATGTTTTTAATCTATTATTGCAATTTTAACGTTTGACATTTTTATTCAATGTTTCACTTACCTTATTAATTATTTATATGCTGATGTACGTTGGGTCTGAAAACCCTGATTGGAAGATTCAATAAAGTTTTATATATTTATATATTTATAAAAAAGGATCAGTTTGCCGTTTTCTGATTTTCTTCTCCTTCCCGTCCCCTGTATTTCGCTCCAGGGGGCGGGAAGAAGAGAGACCCTGGGAACGAGGATGCGGTAGAAACACCATGAACGAACATCTAAACAGAATAAGATCTGTCAGATCTGGAAGATTAAGCCGTTGCGTTTACTTTGCTTAGAATAACTCGCTTGGATGGTCGGTGACCCTTCATTTTTTTGGCTAGATAATTTTCTTTTTTCTAATTCTCGACAGATTGTGCAAAATAATTTTAATTGAACAAAGAGTCTTGCTGTTTTATCAAATCGTTCCAACAGAAAGTCCTACCAACAGCCCCCCACCCCCCACCCTATTCACGTTTCTAAATGGTGCAACTGGCGCCCCAACCTCGTTCCCGCCCCTCTCTCAAAGGGAAAAGCCCTGGGAACGAGGTTGCTGGCGCCCGATCACAGATAATCTCGTACCCAGAGTCCTCATGCTTCTTGGTCAGCGGGGGAGACAGCGGGGCGTCTCTCTTGGCAGTTGCTATAGCAATGCCTTTTCCCCGGCGCCGCGCGGAGAGCTGGATTCAAGTTGACCTCATTTGAATGTCAAAAGCTCCTTCGGTGAATTTTCTTTGTAATTTTGCTCGCAAAGATTCGCGTTAGACGAGTCGCTCAAAGTAAGGTTTATCTGTTGCCAAAATGAACAACAGATGCGTGGTACTTATTTCAGTTCTGTTTTTCGTCCTTGTTGTTCCTGCGTTGGCCCTCGACAAGTGTTCTCAGGTGAGCTTAATATAAAGTCTTAAGCAAGCTTACTAGTACGTATTAATTTTTCGCGTCTTGCTATATAAACTGGACTTGAATATTTAGCTTCAATTTCTGGATTTTTAATCTAAACAAGATAAAGTAATGTATCTTCAGCATTGCTTTGTCGTTTTATCTTTCCTTCATTGCGTTTTTTAGGATAAACTTACTTACGAATTCACCGAATGTGATTCGGCAGAAGGCAGATGGCGCGTAGCTGTTCCGAAAGACCCGGAATCCTGCGAGGCGAGCGAAGTTCCCGTTCGACAAAAAGATTGCAGTAAGTATAGTTAAACTTCTCTTGAAGTGCATTTAAATATTTTAAGTTGGAAAGTGAATGTATATGTGCCATAGTCTCTTTCTATTATAAGTATATCGTGGATACTAGCGGGGATACTAGATTATAACTTCACGCCCGTCTCAGGACATACTCAAGAACACATTTTGCATAAGCTTATGAATTGTTTGAAAGGTATTCGTTTGAAAGCGTATACATTTATGTTTATTTTACACGTATACTTAAACCGACCTTTTTTCAACGTTCTCATCCAGTTATTGTCTGAAGGGAAGAAATACCTTATTACCTTCCAAAGCAAGTTGTGTGTAAACCCGGGAAGTGCTTTAATTTTACATGTAAAAGGATGATTCAACTAAACACGAAATTCTTCATTGTGTATTTCGCGAGACTACTGCCGGCAAACATTTCCATTAAATATTTTTCGTTTTGGCATAGTAGTCCCACATCTTTTAACAGACAATGGGAGCTTGGTCTTACCGGTCGAGAAAGTCTCGTATTTTCATCGTAAAGCCAAATACATTTAACTTTTATCCAAGGAAATCCCGTCGACTCCGAGACCATTGTGCATAAATTACGTGTAAAATGTCGTAGTAGATGTTTGGGCGTTTGACGTTCTTTAGGCGCAGTAAAATTTCTTGAATACTGTCGACATCCTGTTTTAGTGTTTAGGATTTATTTCCTGTGAGTGTTATAACCATTTCTGTCCTCATTTACAATGAATTGTAACAGCTAAATATGAAAATAATAAGCTTATATGATCACCACTGCTGTATAAATTAGCCACATAAGATTTGAATAAATTATGAAAACACGATTTTATTTATTGCTGTAGTTGGAGTTTTTGCGGTAAAGTTATAAACTACATTTTCTATTTAGTACCTGTTTAAACAAAGTGATTTTGTTATGTATAAGGAAACTGAGGGACCGGATGTCAGGTTACGTGATACTGCAAGCTTATTATATTACATATACAACAGAACCTGATGGCCCATTAAAATGTAGTTGTATTATCGGTTTGTGTGCAATTTGTCGCCCTTTGGAATCACCTTACCACAAAACTCTGTTTATTGAACCATTTTAATCAGAAAGGAAGATACTGATTGCTGATCCTGGTTTTTTTGGGGGGGGGGGTACTCTGGATTTAAAGTGACAGGGATGTACAAATGGGGGCAAAAATTAATGCCAAAAACATTTTTCATGCTGAATTTTTGAACTTTAAGAATAACCAGAAGGTATTAAATGATATAATAAGAAAAAAAGGAATTAGAAATTGAATGTTTGTATTTGTTTATTCATCATACAATCTGAATTAAGCTTTCCCAGGTCTGGTAGTCATTCTTACAACACTAGAGACACCCACATTTTATAAAAAGAGAACAACTTCAGTTTTAACAAGAACATTATGAACAACAGTGCTAGGTTACGTAATTATATTTACATCTCTTAAAATGATCAGCAGTGCTTTACAAACTACATGTATGATACATCCTAATATGAATTTTTTTGTGGAGAAATGAGCTTCTAGGCTTTGTTTACTGTATATATTCCTGTATTATGCTTAGTGCATTAATGAAAACTGTCTGCCCGTATTACTTTACAGTTAAACAGTAACTGAAAAAACTGATTGCTTCTACTGAAAATACTGATTGCTTCTGCTAGTATAAAGTAACTTACAAAACTTACAACAGCTGACATCTTGATAATTCATTAAATACCTAAAAAAAAATCCCTACTTCACTAAAGCCAACCCCAAAAATACTTGCCAAAATGTTCTTTCCCAAAAAATTCCAGGAATTGAAAATTTCAAACCCTCAAAAATCCTTTTTACATCCCCATCACTTTAAATCCCAAGTAAATCCATCATCAATTTGGGTTCACGTGCATTTACATTTGTAAGCTCCATTGTTTACTGTTAGAATTTGATTTAGCCCCCTCCTTCCAATAAGTGCCCCTTTTCTAAGTGCCCCCATTTGAGTGTCATTTTGTTAATAACCCCCCCCCCCCCCCCCCCCCCCAAAGATGCTACACCAAAAAGGTATATGATCAAAGTAAGTGACATTGAAGACATGGAGGTATAATAGCGAATTATTTTTGACTATGTGAACCATTGTCGTTACTGTTGTTCTGATTATGCCAACCATTGTTCTGACTGATCGAATGGTACATTTTCTGTTATTGTTCATTAAAGTGCTTTTTCATGCTCCCATGTCTTTGTCCGAAAAAATAAGTGCCATCTCCCTAATCAGGGCTGTCATAAAGGGCCATTACCCATATGGGTGAATACACGTGATGGGACCTGGATGTTACAGGTGATCTTGCCTGTTACTGAAAAAGCAACAAGCTTGTTACGGGTATTACATGTTTGATCAGAGCAATGCCTGTCTTAAATCTTAATGACAGCCCTACTAATAAACGCCACTTCCCCTTTTTTTTATGCGCCTTCCCTTAAGCTATGAAAACTAACTGCCCGGGCACTAAATCAAATCATTGTGGTGATTATTGAGAAAATAATGGTACCAGTGTCAATATTGTATTGTGACAGGGGAGGGGGAGCCTTGAAATTAGCATTTTGTTGGTTTATAAGAGGAGTAAAAGATTGTGTAGAAATGTAGCCTTGTTCTTCTTCAAAACAAAACTCCTGCCGGGCCAAAATAAATAAATTTAACAAAAGGATCTGCATCAATCTCATAACATGTAAATGGGAACATTTTGTAAATAATCTGAAATTTCTTCCCAAATTGTCAATTAAATACCTGTTTTAAAATTGCTTGCTTCTTTATTGGATGTTTTTAAGCTTTTTGAAACAAAGAACAATCAAAGTGCATAGGAAAAGCCACAGAACTGGAAAAGCAAAATCGTAAACAAGCCTCCATCTTGGCTGCCGTACTGATACTGATAGCACTTGTTATTATTTAGAAATCATGTGGTAAGCTAAATACCAGGTTTACGGGGTAAAAAAAAATTTTGAACTCCACTTGTTCAATGGACAAGTGAGTTTCTGGTTTTACTTATCCAAACTTAAGTCCAGTTGTTCTTGGATGTAGAGTTAATTAATCCAAGTTTTAAAACCTGACTGTATAGTGATTTTTTTTCGTTGAAATGTAAAGCAAAGGCATGCAAAAATTAAAGATTTATTGCTCGACATTTCGGTGTCGTCATGATGCCATTATCAAGAGTAAAGAAATTATAACAAAGCAAATATTTAAGTAGGGTAGAGCTAAAATTTACATACTAAATACATGTAGATGGCTAAACAAACAATTTGCACTAAAGTGTTTGTTTAGTCATCTATTTAGTACATGTATGTAAATTTTAGCTCTAACCTACATGTACTTAAAAAAAAATTGGGACATTTATATAGTGCACTTTTTATGTGATACTTAAAATTAATGCACTTTACAACACTGTTCGGGGGAACGAATCAGACCACAGACACTTTGGACTACGTCCCCTACTCTTTGTGAAGAGTGCTATGGATCTTTAACGTCCCCTGCACGAAGGACAACTGACAAATGTAAGAGACAAGGCCAACGGCTTAACGTCACTGCCCAATGACACGATCATCTGAACTGATTTGGTAATTTGATCCGGTGCTCTACCAAATGAGCTAATCAGTTGGCGGTCGCTTTGTTTTCTTTACTCTTGATAATGGCCCAGGGCTCAAAATTAATCCTCTAGCAAACTTTTGTGAGTAAGCATTTCTGTAATAAAAGTTGGAGGGAAAAAGTGAACGTTCCTGGAGAATTTTGTGGCAAAAATTCAGAATCATCGAATGTCATCCACCGTAGAAAATAAGCGTGGTTTTACACAGAACCTGTGCACACTTTTCTACACATTCACATTTTGTTGGAATCAGCAATGTGACAGAAGTGAATAAATTTCACTCTTTGTGAGCCACTTTTGTTGTAAATGTCTAAAATAACCGCTTTTTTCAAGAGACCCTCGACCTCTAAGGCAACTGGTAATGTGACCATGTTGATAATGTCTTGCCTGACAACCCTGAGCCACCAAAGAAACAACAGGACAATGCTGGCAAAGAAGACTTCAAAATTAACAGTATACTATTTAGGTATTTTACCATTATTTTCAGAGTCATAAAAGGGAAAGTGACTGCAAAAAAAAAATTGCTAGTGACCTTACTAGTTTTGCTAGTAGAAAAAAGTCTTGCAAGCAAAACTTTGCTATTGGACTAAAAAATTAAGTTCAAACCCTGATGGCGTCTTGACGACCTGAAACGTCGAGCAATAAGTCTCTCTAATTTTTAAAAACGTTTTTATTTTTAAAAAAAAATTATTTCATGAATATTTACTTGTGTTTTGGGCAAGAAAGATTGATAACCCGTTTGTCCCAAGCCAAAATCACTGGTTTGGGGCAAGTGGACACCGTCTTGGTGCACCCTGCGGTTTACCAGCGTTATTATTATAGTGGCAGACATTTATTGAAAGTGTGACTATGGTAGTTGACCAAAATAATAAGTGAATGAACACAAAACAGTGCATATGGATTTGTAGCAAGCAATTTATTAGAAAAGAGTTTAGTAATATTTCTGACTTAAAACTAGGTTATTTATGCCCTCCAAAAGAAGTGGTCTCAAAGACAAATCAACACCTATGATTTTGAACCTAAACTTTAGGTAAAAAGGTGCTGCTTATACACAAGTGTTTAGGGTAGTCTGAATGAAACAATAGCTACAAATGTACAACTACATGTATAAAAATTGTTCGCATCAAGCAGTACATTGTGCATTAGTCTGAGCATGATTGAAACTACAGTGTACCTCTGTCATGAGATAGTATTGATCTAAAGCACACAAAGCATGTTAGTACAAATTCTGTCTCCTCACTAAACAGGGCAAGACCCTTTATTTCTGAAGGGATTGACAAGTGGATGTAGCCACAAAAACATGCAACTGCAAGTTTGAGTTACAATTTTTAGTGCAAGTAATATTGTAAGGATTTTATGCATGTTCCATAAAAGCACAAATCTGAAGTCCTCCAAATTTTAAAACTTAAAGTATTCCAAGTTTGATGAAGCAGGATTCAACATGACACCCCCCTTGAATGTCAATTTCAAACATAGTTATTATTTTTCAATAATTTGAGAGATGTTTAAAGGTACCACGAAGTGTCATTTCAAGCATTAAGTACAGTTTAAAAAACGAGCAGTAGTCTATTATCAGGTTTAAAAACTCGAGGCGAAGCCGAGAGTTTTTACACCTGATAATACTCGTGCTGTGAGTTTTTTGAGCGGCTTCAAAAACATTCTTTCAAAAGCGTGTCCTTTGGAATTAAAGCAATTGCACTTTTGTGCAAAGAGGAAATTAGCATACGAGAAAAACAAGTAGACTAGACTGATTAGCATACAACACGTGCCATGTCTTCGACGAAGTGACCATTGCTTCCCGGCTCCTGTCGAAAGTTTTGGGATTTTATAGTTCTGAGGGAAAACATCTACTGAAAAAATTAATGCTATACTAAAGTTGTCAGGTACGGCAGATAAAACGGCTGACAATTTTTTTTTCAGAGGTAGAGAACGAGTAGAAATAAGCAGCTTCCATCTGCGAACCAGTTGCTTACCTGGCAATTTATACGAGGGCGCTGGTGTCATTCAAATAACGGCTCACTTGTTAAACTGTTGGTTGTTTATTTTGTTGGGAAGATTCCAAATAGAATAGCGAAAAACCAGATTTCGTAAAACAGTACTGTAAAAAAAATATTAAAGTCACCATTTGTTGCACTAAGAATCCTGAACAATTACTACCCATATCAGTAATCTTTATATAAAGATACCGTGTGATCTTAATATAAATATCACGGTCATTTTAAAATCATTCTCATTAAAAATTCAGCGATAATTGCATTGTTTGCCCATTCAGCCCCGAACTCCCCTGTGACTGAAATCAAAGCCGCTACCAGGCTTTTCATAATGACCGTAGATTACCAGGTATAAAGGCTCATACACGTGATCGATTTGCGTCGTGTGATTGGCTGATATGCTCATGAATTATTAATGAGTTTTTGAATTCTATCTAGTGTATTTAATGCAGAGATTGTGCATACCTGTATTTTGTATTTCCTTGTTTCTAATGTGTATTTGTTAGATTGTTGTTTCCTTATTGCATTACATTGTAATGCAGTAGTTAAATGTATAGGATAGGATTCTACAGTTAACAATACATCTAAGTGACCCTGTGTTAAATAATATTAAATAAATAAATAAATAATAAATAAAGTCACAAGGTAAAGTGTTAACATGCCCTTTTTGATTTGTCTTTGAAGCTTACACATGTGAACCAGGTCATTATGTTGATGTTGAAAGTAAAACACTGGAGTGCAAGCCTTGCGCCAAGGGGACATACAGTGTTGGTGGTGGTGTCCGCTTCAATAACTGGGATAAATTGCCTACTGGATTTGAAAGTCGCATTTCTGATGAACATTATCAAGGCTATGGCTATGACAATGAATATTTCCACCAAGAGAAAAGTGGTAACTGCTCCAAGTAAGATAATTCTATTTTTTGATTTTGGAAGAAATGAGATTCTCAATAATAATTCTTGTTGTTAACAGGGTTGGAAACTTGATTTTGGAAGCACTTGCCATCTGTGTGAGTGACATTCAGATTGTACTCGCCTGGAGATGTTTTCACTTGCCAAATAACCCCCACCCACCCCCCCCCCCCCCCCAAGTTAAACCAAATAAAACAAAGTATAGGAAACGACTGTGCCACTGTCATTATTTTTTCACGTTGTCAGACATTTCAGCGTCTGATTCACAGACTGACACCATTCCCTCGTTGTCATCTCCAACACCTTGTACAGCCATCGATGAATTTACTCAAAGTCAAAACGCTCTGTGAAGTCAAGGTTTGTTTGTTCTCAATACACCACTCACTATTATTTTAATAACCACTGAAAATTTATTTAAACACTGAAAGGCTATTAACAAGTGCCACAGTAAGTAGGAAGTCTGTTTTAGTTTCTCTTCACACCACGGCCGGCCAACTTTCCATTTCGTAGAAAACTTCCTGATCCTTGTCTTCTCGTATCTCTGGCAGCTTTTGGGGCTTTTTCGTTCTTCTTCTTGTCAACAACTTTAGAAACTCGGGAAAAATATTTCCACATATTGGCCACAATCTGTTTACTCCATTTTTAAACTTACTGGGAGAACACATGTTGATCAGAATGCTGGGAAAGTACGGGAAAACCATTTACTCGCAATGTCGTCCAGCACGTGGCAGACGGAGGATTATTACTTCAATGAAAAATTATATTTAAAGACCTTAAACCCCAAGAAAACACAATGGAGGCACTTACTTTATATTTCAAATAATTTTTTTATTGATGAATCTTCGTGAGATCCCTGCAGTTTGCAAGTAAACATGTCTGTTCTTCTCAGGAGCGGTCCTTGGGCGCCATGTTTACCTGATCACTGATGGCTCGATAGTGACCAGCAGTATCACTTTGTACAAGTACATGTGTTATGTAATTAACTCATGCGCGAAGCTACAATAGTAGCCTCTTGTTATCACTAGGAGGAGGCCATATTTGTCTGTTTGCGAAGCCCAATGTTTCCTTTCAGCACCAATTTATTAGACAGTTCGGAAATGTAAAACTTTGCAAAATAGAAATGGTAAGTTTATGTTTAGGGATTTTCTTGGCAAAATGGAATGTAATTATTTTGCAATTTATTATTTAAATAATTTAAATAATACGGAAAATCGCACTCGCCAAACGGACAAGTGATTTGCGCTCGCCCGACACTGTAGACACCCTGCATGAGCGTTGTTTATAAACTGTAAAATTTAGCCTCAAACTGCCAAAATACCTGTGTTAAAACAGTGCTCACTATCTTTGTCCGACATTTCGAAGCTTTTAGCAATGAAGGAACAACAAAGACGAACGAAAGAAGCCAAAGAAGAGTCTGTAAACAAGTGGCTATCTTGGTTAACCTTAGTATCCAGGCTAAATAAAAACACATGCTCGAGAAATTTGCACAGTTACCAAGCTTGTTTTGGCCTGAACGAACGGCGGGCAAACGAACGTACAATGTAGCAGCGCTTAAAACTGCTGAAACTGTTTTTTTTTTCAATACATGATGACTCGATGGATAGAAGCAAAGTCTAGCTCATGTTTTGTGGTGCCAATTCCTGACTTATGTTTTTATTTAAAAAACCTTTGTTTTTTTCCAAAATTTGTGCTTCAAAACTTGGTGGGGGGGGGGGGGGGGGCTTATCTATGAGTGCGGCTTATACACTGGTGTTTATGGTACTGGTATTTTTATGTTAAGATCATATTTTTGTCAAAAATCAGTTATAGTTTTATTTTCCTGGAGATGAAAATTCTTTGGTGGTAATGATAAGACACATCACACTGCACCCATGATGTGTACATCGTGAAAAGGTCTTGAATTTTAGCAGTCATCTTGAAAAGTCCTTGAATTTGGTTAAGGTCCTGAAAAGTACTTGATTTCTTTATTTGGTCTTGAAAAGTCCTTGAAATTTAGGACTGTGTACGCCCTACTCAGGTGTGTAGCTAAGAAAACACTTAGCAGGCTCATTAACAAGTTCAGCCGGTTTTTCTGGCTTTTGCACCTTCAAAATCTCCCAAAGTCTTTGTTTTCTAGTGAAATTTCAGCCAGTAATTAGTTCAATTTCAGGAGGTGAAATTACCCGGCAGCCGGCTTTTAGCTACATCCCTGCCTACTGTATCACTTTCTTGATAAATTAAATGATTTTGCTACGAAAAAATTTGACCACCAGCGACTTTTAAAATTCAAAAATAACTAGCGAAAATGTTGGTATAATATGTGAATGCGTACAGGAAGC
This sequence comes from Cladopsammia gracilis, assembly GCA_022457155.1. Lineage (NCBI taxonomy): Eukaryota > Metazoa > Cnidaria > Anthozoa > Scleractinia > Dendrophylliidae > Cladopsammia > Cladopsammia gracilis. The sequence goes on from JAJGOT010000182.1 coordinate 890,806, forward strand.
AAAATTGTAATCTTTGCCTCAATTTCATGCACCAGGCCTGTGATGTGGGTTTGTCCACCATGTGCTTTTGTCTTAAGGGACTATGTGGTCAATAGTGTATAAACAAGTAGCGTTTATAATTTCCCTTCGTTTGCAATTCATATGAGCAATGGGCAAATGTATATTCAATCGCAAATGGTTAAGTGATGAAAAGTTTAGCTGGGTGAAAGAATTTAAAGGCAACAAGCACAAGGATTTGTGTTGGGTTTGTAATAAGGTGATCGGCATCGAAAGCATGGGAGAAAGTGCTTTGAAGTCTCACATGAAAGGCGAGAAACATAAGAGGAACACTTGTGCAACTTCAAGCTCAACCCTGGTGATGAGTGACTCGAAAACGAAGACCCTAAGACCTGAAGACCCCCAAAACTCGAAAACGAAGTCTATCCTTAATATTTCTTACAATAAAGAAAAAAATGCATACCTTAAGTGAAATATTTAGCTTCTTCCTTCAGTCCTGAGTATGTTTAGATGCACAAGGTATATCCGCCATCTTGAACTGAGTAATCGCGCTTCCATTCATGGCCGGGAGGAAACGAGGCACTGACTGTTAAAATTTTTAATCCGGAAAATTTGATTTTCTGTTCCATTTAGAAACAAACAGATCTTAGATTGCAATCTGAATGGTGGATTGTCAGAATTCAGGGCAAAGTTGAATGTCCCCAGAAAGCTAGACAAGGAGGCATGTGACCCAAACATGTACAGGGGAGGGGTAAAAAAAAGGAATCACCGGCTTTTAATATATTCCTGTCATAATCATAGCACCAGGATAAACATTGTAAGTTATTTCCATTGCCACGCTTAGCGAGTTAACTGGGTCATTTTTTTTAAGTAACCCAGTTAAAAATTCCCAAAAATGTAACTTGGTTTAAAAGTATTTATAATGAAGTAACTGGGTTAATTTTAAAGTGCAATCGCATTGATGGGGCTAACAAAAAAAATGTAAAATCAATGGGAATTGATTACAGTATAAACAAGGTAAATGCCAAACTAGCAAGTTCGTTGTTTCTTTCTTCTTTTCAGTGCATTACAATGCGCTTTTGGATGCCACGTCCAAAGGATTTTGTCTGATTTTGTGAATGGTTTTAGTGTCAACTGTTGTGAATCAACTGATAGGTTATATAGACAAAAAGCACTGCCATTTTGCTAGACGTCAAATCAACCAATCAATCAATAAATAAAGGACTTAATTAATCAATCAATTTGCATTCAATCAATTAAATTAATCATCCAGCAGAAAAAAAATGAAATGTAATCAAGACATTCAGTGCCTGGCTTTCCTCACAGCCATGAATATAGTGGCAGCGCCGTTACTCAGTTCAAGATGGCGGATACGCCTTGTGCATCTAAACATACTCAGGACCGAAGGAAGAGGCTAAATATTTCACTTTAAGGTATAAATGCATTTTTTTCTTTATGGTAAGAAATATTAGGGGTCTTTGTTTTTGAGTTTATGGGGTCTATGGGATCTTTGGGTCTTCGTTTTAGAGGTCTTCGTTTTCGAGACACTCACTGATGATGTCTACTTTATTACACAAAGAAGCTAGTTTAAGTTGTGCTCAAATATTGGAGTCTTTCAAATATTTTGTATGAACAATTTAAAAAAAATTATTTGATATTGCTGTGTCTGTATTTCAGATATTGTTTCTGTACTTCAAACATAAGTGCAAGCTGTCAAATAGCCAGTGACTGTAGTCGTGTTAAAAAAGCATTATTAAGTGTGTTCTCATAAACTAAGGCTAAACTATCGAAGGATTGTAAATAACTTAGTTGAGTGTTCTGGGTATTTAGAAAGGGGACAAAGAGTTTTGATTTCGTAAATAAAACTTAGTCCTTGAACTATTTTTTGTCCTTAAAAAGTCCTTGAATTTTACTTGTCTGAAGTTGTACGAACCATGAGTCAGTACTGTATGTCTTACATACACATCACACTGTACAACTTTACTGTATTACATATTAACCATGAGTCAGTACTGTATGTCTTACATACACATCACACTGTACAACTTTACTGTATTACATATTAACCATGAGTCAGTACTGTATGTCTTACATACACATCACACTGTACAACTTTACTGTATTACATATTAATTAGTGATGTGTACACAAGATTGCTTTCAAAGCAAACTCAATAAATCAGCAAACACAGAAAACTCTACACCTAGATACACATGTCTTCCATAAAGATATATGTAAATATATTTTAAATTTCAGGACTGGATGGACACCACATGGAGACAGTATATCTTCACCTGGAGATGAGTGCACTTCAGAGCTGTCATATGCTGTCACTGTAAGTTCGACCTGCAAGTTAGACTCTCTTTACTAACACACACTTAATACAGGCACCCTGTTACAACAGAGACACACTATATTCCATTTTCTAATGTATGGTTATTAAAACTTTGCACTGTAAACAAAATGTTTCTTGAAAAAATAAACTTGGAACTTGATGAATCTTTTTTTTTTTCGTACTAAAAATTGCTTGTGAATAGGAATGTCTATCTAAACTGCGGCGAAAAAGCATGATGACTCATATCATACCAGTGTACTTGTGACTGAGAGAAATTATAATTTTCTCCATTTGAATCAGCTGAAACTGCCAACAAATGAATTGAATATGTAGGATATATTTGAATCCAGGGTTCTCCCTAAATTTCAGGTCTGCAGGTAGGGGATTTTTGCTAAGTGGTAAAAGAAAAACTGTGTGCCAGAGGCACACTTTCCTAGGGGTTTCTGGGGCATGTTCCCCCGAAAAATTTTTAAGAGCTAAGTTCTCTGAAACCCCATTTCCTGCATTTTGAGACCTATGTTATGCAAATTGACTGATGTGTTATTCTGAGCTTAAATACTTAGCCTAAGATTTCCGGTGATACCTTTGCTGTGGCTTACATGAAGATACAATTAAAAGTCAGCGGTTTTATTCCGTTCCTACTTCGAAATCGCAAATCTGTTTATACTTTCAGTGTCTTGAATTCTAAGCATTCGCGTTCTTGAAGGCTATTATTTTCGAGCATCCTGTCAAAAAGTTCACTGGAACATGTCTTAAACACCTCACGACGAAGAAATTCACAAACAAAGACTACTTTGCCACTATGGTCAATTCAGCAACACAAGCCAAACTTTTGAGAAAATCAACAATTTTCTCCTTGCTTTTTTTATAAAAAGCTTAAAGGTTTACATAGTGAGCTTAATGTTTAGTTCTTATGGTATTCTTGCCTGCTTGGCTTCGTGTCCTCTTGTTGTCCACGGAAAGGCGACACGCGTCAGGTCACATGTAGCTGTATGAAAGGATCGAATTGCGACAGAAAGCCAGCGAAAATTTTCTCTTGCTTAGAAAGGACTGAAAGGTACTGTACAGATAATAGCTGCGTACACTTTTTATTTTTCCATCTTCATTTATTTTCTAACGATCACGACTACATGGGTGGAACAAATTGTGTATTTCTTTCAACAACTTGTTGAATTTTCAAAACCTCCAAGTGGTTACAGGTGGTAATAAGTGCTGCTTCAAGTGGTAAATTTTACTGGTTACCGCCTGATAAGGAGAACCCTGTGAATCTCAGTTATTTCTAAAGATGCATTACAGCCATGTTCTGTCATGTGTGACCAGTATTTTTTGAAAATTTGAAGGAAGTAATTTTCAAGCTTATGCGTCGGTTTTGTAAATTCATTCCGAGATTTCGAATTCTTGGAAAATTTTACTTCCTTTTCGGAAACAAAGAGCAACAAAATATCATTTTATTTAGAATGTTACACATCCAAACAATATTAGGTTTTTTTATGCGTGTAGCCAAGTTATTTTTCTGTTAACTCGTGACTTTCAAAGTGTTTTCCAGAGAGATCTTCAAGGTTTCATTCAAATCTCGGACATTACAAAGAAATATTCAAATGTTCATTTCAGTCTTGTGGATTACTGGTCACGTGTGACGGAGCATGGCTATAAAAAGGGAGACATACAAAAAAATGTAAATGAGATGGGGGGCTTTATAGGGCTTTTAAGTTAAATAATTTTGCATTGCTAACATTGTTGTTTCATTTTTGATTTGACAGCTACAAAAGGATGGTCATGTGTCATTTGAGTACTACTTCACTGACGATATGTATACTGTCTTCCGTGTCTTTGTAAGTTATCAGTGATTACCTCCTTTCTGTGTTAAACTCTTTACAAGGTACATGTAATGTTAAGTCAAATTATATGCTGTAAAAACTAGTGGTGTGTTGATCATCAATTAAAATTGATGATTGATCGGAAATTTCAGGCAATGTAACAATCAATTACATTACACTTGATGCACAATTGATTGTTGCAGAAGAGTGAATCTTTGAGAAATTCAGAACAGATCAACATAAATTATACAATTACCGGTAATGTTGTTCTGGTTGCTGTCTTCATTGGAGTAGAAAGTGGAACATCCATGTATGATCATGGAATGTACCTTACTTGGAGTGGTTTGGGAGGAAAAATAATGGCAATGGATATTTGTAAATTTGAGTGATTTTTGGAATCATTCATTTTTTTTTAAATCATGCAATGCCATACACTCCCCTCAGTGCCAATTTTGTTTTCTTGGTCCTCTCTTAGCTTTGTCTTGTTTGCATGTTGATCACCTCGGTTTCAACATGGTGTATGCTGATAGCGTTAAGCCATGAATTTAAATTTCTATTCAAGCCATCCTTAGATGCAAATGACTGACATATCTTTTTTTCATTTTTAAAACATTTCTCTAAAAATGGATTTTGAAACCCAATTTATGACTTCAGCCAGTACTGAAGGAAATTGACTTGGACTCTGGATCAGGAACTGGGCTCAGTTTTACTAGTTTTACACTAGTTAATAAACAATCATTTCTTATGTGATTTTTTAGGTACGAAATGAGCAGTGTAAAGTTTCCAGCCTGGATAAAGAAGATACATTCCCACCAAGCTCCTCTAATAATGAATGGCTGACCACTCAGGTTAATATTAATATATGTATTTTTACTTTTCAGTTAAATAGTCCTTATTCATAAATGGCAATCTATTTATTAATCTTTTATATTCATGCTTATTAGCCTACCAGCCTTGTTAGCATATGCAAAATTGAAAAGAATATTTGCTCTAAAATGAGGCTAGGTAGGCTGATTAGCATGAATTTAATCAAGTATAATAAATTAGCTGCCATTTATGAATGAGGTCTATGTGCATGTAGATACCTTAATCTATGAGGGGTGGGGAGGGGGGGAGCTGTACATTAAAACAAGAGGAGTAGGCTTGAATAAAGAACAACCTTTATAGAGCTGCCTCGTGGTCTTAAAGTAAGTCTTTTTGCGCTCATATTCTCTGCTATTTTAGAATGCCATTGTTCACCACGCATGTTCCTGTGGCCTGGTTACCAAAATATTGCTCATCACATGAGGTCTGATCCAAACATCCACATAAGTACAGCTCTGAATCGTTGTCCGAGAAACTGGAGAATGTTTTTCAATCATTGTTTTTTTTTTACCTATGTGAAACTTGTTTTACATTGGTGCTATGACCTTTCATTTGCAAACTTTTCTGAGAAAACAGTGAGAAAAAGATGTCATGGCACTATAGTAAACAAAAGGCTCAAACTGGAACACACACTGTCAATCCAAAGCTGTGCTCTAACAGTTATCATTGGGAGCCCAAAGGGAACCTAACTATAAAGTTTAGGGTACCCTACAGTTATGTGCAAAAACTCAGTTTTTTTGTTGTTGCCTGAAAACAAATTAAAGTTAGTTGCCTATGGCACCTGGGTACTGCTACAGCAGAGCCCTGAAATCTGAACGCCAAGGGAACACTAAGGGAACGCTGGGAATACTTTCCAAAATTTTTAGGGGAACGTGTTCTTGAGATTCATTACGCCAAACTCACTAGTTGGTCTGTGGTGAAGGGTAATAAATTCATAAATTCATCGATTTATGACTATTATTTTGTGTAGGACTCATGTTAACGCGACAAAATTTTAACACAAAAATGTTCTGTTTTTACTCCCCAAAGTTATTACTAGCCGAGAATATACAACCAAGTAAATGTTTTACTGTTTAAAATTGGCTGTTCTTGATAAAATTATAGCTTTGTCTGCACTGAGAGGTATATTTTTGCTTCCATGTTACCATTCAAAAACCAAATAGATCAGGGAGACTTAAAAAATGCAAAAGCTGATTAGAGTTTTATTAAGTACAATTTTTTCATTCAAGGTTTGATTCTTGAAATTGCATTTTTCATTCAATGAGTGTCAACATTACCATTTTTTACATTCAAGCGCTTGCAAAACATACGTGATCAAATTACATTTCACACAAATTTACATAAAAACGTGTCATGCATTGGCCTGAATTACAAATAAAACAAATTATTTAACATGTCTTTAAGATGCTATAAAGGCTGAGATCACTCTCATTCTGGTTACATGCAACTGAAAGTTGTATTCAATGCTAAAAATACGATTTTCATTCAAGAATTTCCAGTACACTGGTAAACACAGACTAATAATAATTTTATCAAATTACATAAATGCATGCAACAAACTTTTGCGGCAAAACTGTTGCAGGAAAATTAAAAGTCTAGAATTCCTTTGCAGGACAATATTAAACAGATGCTCCATTATCACATTTTAGAGCCTTTAAAAACGACAATGTTCAAATGATCAGTTAACTCGCTCCAACAAAATTGCGAGCAAGTTCAATCGCCAATAAGAAAGCTCATATTTTCTTTGCATTTCGCTCTTAGTCAGTAAAGTCGGATGACGAGTTGTTTGTGGTTTGTTGAAGCATGACAAAAAGACTTACTGTTGGTCTGAACAGAAAATTATTTATATTTTCTACCACAGGCAGCACAAGCTTAGTTTGTGATGGTTCTTTGTTATTATGCAACGAACAATTTATAGACTTTGTATGGGAAATTCATTTTAGTCTTGTATATGCTAAAATAAAGCTTTAATGTAGAAATAAACTTCATTTACCTCAACATTGTATTTTCGTTGTGTCTTTTATGCAATTTGGGTGCAAATGATGTCCATTTTAGACAATTTTGTGGCTTATGAGTTTTCTCGATGTCGCTGGTTGTTGTTTCCACTCATAAAAAAAAAAATGAAAAATAAAGAACGCAAATGGAACGCGTTCTCCTGTTAGGTTACTTCTGTCCAGTACTGTAACTGCAGCTAATGCAATATCTCTAACAGATTGATTTGAAAGCTGGAAGAAATGTTATCATCTGGCAAGTAACAGCCATTACATATGGTGGCAGTCATGACAGTGGTACAAGGGAACCCATTCACATCAAGAGTATTGAAATACAAGGTTTGGTATTATTTTTTTCCTTCCCTGTGGACCATATTGGGTCAGAGATAGATGTCTGTGTGCACTCTGCTGTACTTGTGCTCAGGCTATAAAGAACAGGGGCAGCATTTCCCTGCATTGTGCAAGCATGAGCAAAGTTTGTTTGTTGCATTTTGATAAGAAATTATTCAAAAATTAATGAAAGCCATTTGATTTTGATTGTCTCCTGAAGTACTGAAGCAAGCTAAGCTATGATCTAATTAGAGGATTAAAGCAACTGATTTTTTTTACAATAGTCCAGATATATATAAATATTTTTTGCTGGCCAGGCAGAGGTTTTGATGATTTTCAAACTGATGGCATTAGCTTTTGAAACATTTTTAAAGATTTCTGATGATTCTCAAAGTCTGCCGAAGTAAACCAATAACAGCTTGCACTTTGTATTTCTTTGTAGTATTTTGTAATATTAACACTGCAATAGCACAAATTATGCATGAAATGATTGCTTGAACCCATTGTTACTTCAGGGGTGTCATACACATCAGAGTGTACACCATGTGAAGCAGGATTTTATAATGACAAGGAAGCACAAGGAAGGTACAGTAACTACTCAATACTGACCATGCACTGCTGGATAGCAAAATTACACTGTCTGACCTGCTCCAAACTGGTTGTCATGTAACTTGTTAACCTGTGGAGAAAAACATATGAACATGCATGTAGCATTCAAATTTAATTTCAGAGCAACAGACAATTGTAGTGATACAAAAATTCCAACAGCTTTGAAAAGTTAACAACTTTAATTGGCCTAATTGAGAAGTATGGCACTACACTACAGGAGATTAGACTAGCAATCCAGAATTGAGACACTGCCATATCCTTTGTTATTTTAGATCCTTTATATCATCCTAGCGCCCCTGTTTAATTTCTATATTGCTTCCATTCAGTTTGATGCAGGTGCGCATGTGCAATTTTTCTTAAGTTGTGCGCATGTTTGGCTTATTTAGTTGACGTGTGTGCTTAGTTCGTTATTTAACACACTACATTTATTTTGCATTGTTTTCCTTACTAATATTTCTAGTCAGTAACTGTGCTCACACTGTGGGTGGCTCCTCCTAAAATGTTCTGCAATTGGTATAGGATTTAATGGAGCCGAAACCAATTGTGGAATTGCACACATTTTAGTTATCCTACTGATGAACAGTTACGAAATTCAGATATGTTTAGTAGCCACATTTTTTTTAAGTTTGTCCCCTTTGAATTTGGTATTGTTATGTTTGGTTAATACAAACCAACAAATTACGGTCATTGCAAAAGTACAATTGTAACTTTTAAAGTAATACCCAGGGTTTTCATTAAGAATTGTAGTAGCAGGAGAATAGTGTAAAGTGACAGGAGAATATTATGAAAGAGTATATTGCCATCGAAATTTAGCCAGAGAATTCTGCATAGTAGGCGGAGAATTCTCTGATCTCTGATGCCTAATGAACACCCTGAATACCAGCCCATTGATTAAAGACATCAAGATGTTATTTAAGTTGCTACTGCAGGGGTGGAAATAACGGCCGGTCAACGGACAATGTCCGGCCTGATTGGGGCTTTGACCGGTCAAACGTTCGTCTTGCCGGTCATGTTGACCGGTCAGATCCATAGTGATCCTTTCAAACCTTTAGAAATGCAATAAAATAGCTGTTGTTTACTATGCACTATGACTTTAATAAATATCGCAAAGTTATCCTAGAGTTACTTAAAGTTACCCGCAAAGCTACCGTTAAATTATCGCAAAGCGGCTACTGTAACGTTAGATTAACCGTAATTTCCCCTCGAAACTACCGTAAAGTTATAGCAAAGGTACCGTAACGTTGTTGTAAAGTTACCGTAAAACTAACGTATGGTTATGAAAGCTACTGTAAAGTTATCTTAAACGGTTACGGTTACTGTAACGTTATCGTAAAGTTCCCGTAAAACTACCGTATAGTTACGAAAGCTACCGTAAAATTATCGCAAAGCGCCTACCGTAACGTTAGATTTACTGTAACGTCCCCGTGAAACTACCGTAAAGTTATAGCAAAGGTACCGTAACGTTATTGTAAAGTTCCCGTAAAACTACCGTATAGTTATGAAAGCTACTGTAACGGTTACGGTTACGGTAACGTTATAGTTATGAAAAGCTATCGTATAGTTATCGCAAAGCTACCAAGCCGTTATCGTAAAGTTTCCGTAACGTTATATCATAAAGTTGCCGTAAACTACCGTAAAGTTATCGCAAAGCCATCGTAACGTTATTGTAAAGTGCTGGTAAAACTACCGTAAAGCTACGGTAAATGGCTATAGGAAAGCTACCACTAACTGAGTTAGCCATTGGTTTTGGGTTTTGACCGGCCAGAAATGAATTATGACCGAGCTAAAATTTATTTGGCCGGTCATCTTGACCGGTGGACGTCCCAAAATTATTTCCAGCCCTGTACTGCTATTAATAATACATGTATGTACCGTAGTTGCTTTCAGTTTGGTCTAAAAGTTCTTTTTGATTTTTTGCAGCTGTAAAATGTGTTCTGTTAATACATTCTCTGCTCCTGGTGCTTCAGACTGCTCAAAGTGCAATGAGGTTACAGAATATGCAGGTATGGTAATAACATGAAATTTAATTCAATTATATTTACATGTATGCTGTTTTAAAGCATCATGTGTGAAAGTAGACTTACATAACCATAAGTAAGTAAGTCCAGTTAAACAATATACATCTTTGCATTACTTACCAGTTCTTTGTTCTCCAGGTCGCGGAGCAAAAAATTGCACACTGAGGAAGCCATGTACAGAGCAGGACTACTATGACATTCGAACAGCTTGTGACAGTGAGCATAAGGTATGAGCTGATCAAAATTTATGAATCAGAGATCATTTTTGCTTTAATAAATTGGGCAGCTGTTGTGATCACTAAGCTACAGAGAAAGTTGTGGTGACCTTGCTTTAATCCAAATTATTGTTTCTTTGCTTGGTTCTGGTGTGATATTTACATCTTGGCATACTAGTGCTGCAAGGATCTGCTATGTTGACTGCCTCAAAAGGGACAAGCTGGATGTTTAAAGACCCATGTTCACCCAATCTGCTTTGCGCACTTATGTTTTTGTTTTGAAACAGTTCAATTGTTCATTGTAGCATTATGATTGGCTGGCACCTCGATTTTTCAATTTTCTGTCTGTGCGAAAATCAGCCCGGGCGCGCAAAGCAGATTGGGTGAATATGGGTCTTTAAACTCCACTACTAGCACATCTGAATTAGTTCACTTGGGTGGGACACTTAACCCTTTAACCCTTTAAGACCGAATATCAAAATTTAAATTCTCATTTCTTGCCCCTTATAATACATTTCCCAGAGATGTAGTGGGGAGAAATTGTTTAGATATCAAGAGAATTCATCGTGTGATCATGTCCTTAATTCTCGTGACCTTTTCGATTGATAAGGCATTGATATTACAAGGAGGAATTTGATGCTGATCACTTAAAGGGTTAACTTCCCAGAGTGCCAAAGATCACAATTCAAGGAAAATCCTAAATTTTGTTTTGTAAAATATTTTAAAACAAAAGAACTGCTGAAGAGGTTTCAATTGAATAGTCACACCAAAGGATTTCATTGACAGATGCAAAAGTTAGAACTTCATTACATGTCTCCATTATTGATTCTGGGAGTGAAAGGGTGAAGGACAGAGGCATCTGTTTAATCAATCAGTTTTATTCTATAATTTTTGTAATGACCTGGTTAACTGTCCATTCCCTAACTGCATTTCATGTACATGTATATACATGTACATGTAGTATTAGATCTTTGAAGAGCCTCACTGTCTCCTATCAGCAACTTCAAACAAATGTTTTACTCTAAAGTTATTCTTTTTTTTTCAAGAACTCCTGAGAGTATGGAGTTTTCTCTCTTTGATTAATTTCCTATGAAGCAGTTGCTAATTCCACCTGAAGCAATTTTAAAGCAGCTGCTCTGCCTACAATGCAAGCTTTAGACTGCTTCACTCCCAGAATTATTGCAAACTATTTGGGAGTAAACGTATTGCGTCGATGAAGGAGACGCTTCCTAATCTTGTCGGCTAGACGGAACAAATCAAGAAAAGTGTCCGTACCAAGTCTGCGCCATCTTGAAACATCACAATTGTATCCATCATGCCTAGCGCGTAGTCTAGGCGGAACGAATCGAGAAAAGTGTCTGTACCAAATCTGCGCCATCTTGAAACGTCACAATAGTATCCAGCATTCCCTGCTCGTGGAAATCAGGCATCCTGGGGAGCTGGGGTTGTGAATAATCTATTTGTCTTGATTTAGTTTTGGATATTTCCCCGATTTTAGAATCGTACAGCTCAATATTTCAATGCCTACTACTACTGGTATGTTTTGAATGTTCTATCTTGATTTTGCTGTGGTTCTCTGCCTGATTTGGGAAGCTTTCACTTAAATACCGACGTCGTTCTTGGCGATGTTCTACGGTATGGTGCAATTCACTGTATGTCTTGTAGCAATAATTCACTGACCGGCCGCGCCTGGCGAACGCAGATTAACTTTACAGTGCTCGAAATTAAGCCTAGTCTCCCACGCAGCCGTTATTTGTCTCGTCACGCAATGCTCCTCCCCACTAACGGCTGCTCAAACCTGAACCACATTCCTTTGCAGATTTAAGCCAATCACAGTTGCAGTGCCATTTTCGGAACTCGCTCGCGCCAAATTCTCTACGCGTGACTCGTCCAATCATAGCCTTCGTTTTATCGTTGACTCAGTTGGATGGCGACGCTGAATGAAGTAGCAGGCCATTCGTAAAAATAAGTTTTGACAATTATTTGTTATTTGTTAACTTGCCGACGGGCTTTTTCTCTCCCGCTCGTGTTTGACCATGTTTGCGAAGAGACGGGTCACAGTTGTCGTGGTCTCACCTTTGGTTCGAAGATCGAGAAAGGCGAATATTCTGCCGTGCATGGCTCAACAGAAGAATGGTTGTTATAAAAGGTGACAGGCATAGCACAAATCCTGCTTGTCGCTACAAGCATTTCAGCCCAGCTTTAGAATAAGTCTGCCCCAAGTACGTGCGTGTGAGATTTTTCCTTTTAGATCAAAATAAAGATATTACAGGCCTGTTGTTTTAAATGTTTGGAAAATGTTGTCGTTTCTTTGATCTTAAGAAAAAATCTCTAGCTGTGATACTGACAGGAGGAATTAATTTTACGCTTTCCAGACCCGTTTAGATTATTTACATGTAGTCATGCAGTCGTTTATTTACTAGCTCTTGGCAAAATAATGGAGTTTATTTGGTTCACTTTGAAAAAGTTGCAAGATTAGTAGTAGCTGCTTTTAAAAGTAGGAATTATTTGCTACTTAGGATCAGTTCATTACTCATTCCGTGATTCAGTGTGAGCGCAATTAAGTCTGCGGTTAGTGTAATTTGCGATGTCTGGCACATAGTAAACCGGAAACCACCGGCCTGTTTTTGCGCAAAAGCGACGTCATTTTCATTTTGCTGATACATGATTGGTTCGCTGAATTTAACGCAAACACAATGGGAAAGGAATGTGGTTCAGGTTTGAGCAGCCGTTAGTGGGGAGGAGCGTTGCGTGACGAGACAAATGACGGCTGCGTGGGAGACTAAATTAAGCCTGCATCAGGCACATTTGCGACTAAACATTTCGCAGTTTTGTGACTAAATTTGTCTAGCTAATAAAGGAATTATATTCAACAGTCTTGTGTCTTACTTGCAATTGGTAGTTGTAATTTTATCTGAAAAATCCTGCTAAATTCACGTTGAATGTTGCGTGACTTAATCGTCTATTTCATGCTCCATTAACGCGGTGTCCAAGAAGTTTATCACGGGAGCACTTTTTCAGGCTTTCTCAGAAATTTCTCATTTCTGGTTCCTGTATTAGTACATGTACTGAGGAGTATTATTTCAGAATCGGAGAAATAACCGAAATGAAATCAAGACAAATAGACTATTTATATGTCAGAAAAATCTGAAACCTTTCGGAGTACACAGCACAGAGATTTTGCCTGATCCCACGGCGATAGCGTGAAAATGTTTGATGTCCGCCCAAATTTTTTTTGCGTGCGTGACATATCTCGTGACATAGCCCTTTAAACAGTGGCTGAATTAATTAATGAAACTGAGGTACTAGGTCAAGATGAGGTGACACGGGATAAGGAGACGCACTATAATCTATGATTACTGCTAGTCTAGTACGTATTCAGTAAGGGAATTCAAAAAACATGCTTCACATTTTTATCAAGAATAAATTAAATTTTAATAGTATATAAATCTTAATTACTTTCACAGCAAACTTAATCAAGGTTTTTCCACTGTGTTCTTAAATCTCAAAACCTATGAAGTAAATTACTACAGAATAGGAAATGCATTGACTGTATTATTTTTATTCACTCATTGAAGCATGTCGGAACATCCTGCTCATCTGCTGTGCTTACTCCTAACAATTCTGACACTTAAACTTGTGAATAACAAATCTCTAAAAAATGATTTTCTTCTATTTTTAAAGACTCAAGTGAAATACATGTGGATAGAGCCAAAGATTTGCCGTGAAGATGGCGAAGGTGCCAAAAAACTGCCACCGTCAGGAACAAAAGAGGAGTGTCCTCCCTGTAACCCTGGGATGCACCCCAATGGTACAGGAAGCTCTGAGTGTGCATACTGTCCTACCAAATACTTCAGCAATGGCAAAGCCGGTATGTACTACACTAACAACTAACATTGATGTGGTAAAAATCTAATGTAGAAGGGCTCAGTAGGATAAAGTCATGATAATGTACAGTAAGTGACAATTTATGTACGGGTAATGCTTCACATAAGAACTATAGTAAACTTCATGTTCTGTATCTTGGAACCAACTTGTTTATGTTTTTGTTATGGATATCACTACCCATAACAGTAAATAAAAGCTAACCATTTCAAAATGAGTTTAACCCTAAATAAGTGCTGGATAGTTTTGTGTGCCCGCACTTGGCCCCGCCGACATGTAATTGCTTGGAGCTCTGATTGGTTCATTGGATTGTTTACGACTGCTGTGATTGGTCAGAATAATTACTTTGGTTTTGGTTTTACGACACTCAATTGAAAACTGCTCTAATTCTACTGTACTTATTAATTTTAATTATAATTTTATGGTAAATGGAATAGTTATATACATATAATATATTATAACTATTTTGTTGAGTTTTACTTTGTGTGTACTAGATTGCAAGGAATGTGCTGTGTCCACTGAAGCTGTTTATGGTTATCACATGAGATGGTGGCATAGCATTCCAAAGCCAATGAGTGCATCATGCTTCTCTATGTCAGGTCAGCTCTATGACTGGTCAGCACATAACTTTCCTCCCTAACATTGCCATTTTGCATTTGAAGTGCTTTACTAAGAAATATTACAACATGCAATGCCATAATACTGTTTTAGATGCACTTTTACTATTTACATTGCATACAACCATTTTGCCAAGTCTGAAATTTTACAGAAACTTCAGATATTAAAAATGCTAAGTTTTTTCCCCGCACAGTCAAATTATGTATGGATCACTGAAGCGAGACATGCAGGGTTAGAGACATTAAACGTTTGGTAATAATGGACTAGTGGCTTGTCTCATGTCTACTTGTTCGAATTTGCACTTAAGGAGGCTAGAAAGGGTTTACAACTGCGCGCACGCGACGTACACTTGTCATGCATTGACGCACATGTCAGCTGATTTTCCTATCAAAAAGTAGCACGTACAGCTTACTGGAAATGAAAATACAATGTACTGCGTAAAATCGTGCGAACTGGAAATAAATCGTGCAAAAAAATTCCTCTTTATCTCGAAAGTTTGTTCGGTGACCTATGCTGATTTTCTGTATGCAAGCAGTATTCAGTATTTGCTATTGTAAACAAAAGTTTGAGAAAAAAATTATCTAGTGGATTTTTTCCTTATCTGACAATAGCCTTTTTGGAAATAACTTGATTTCCACTATATAAATTTTTGTTATAGCGCCAAAAAGAAAAGAAAATAAGTTGTGCTTTCCAAATTGAGACAAAAACTAATGGGTCACCAAATTCGTTTTAAGATAATTTGCAAAAACTGAGTTTTAGAGGCTCTTTTCAGATAGCTGTACTGTTGCCATGGTAATAGCTAGGACGTCATAAGCACCCTTAAAGTATTGCCTGTTGTGTTGTATAGATATCCAAACGTTGTCCGTATTACCGGTTGTGTTATTTTTTAATATTTCTTCATTTAGACACTGTTGAAAGCAAGAAACCCTTACGAGCCTCCTTAAGCCAGTCTGTCTTATAAAAGTCACATACAACCATTTGAACATCAAGTAAATAGAAAATAAGATTAAGTTTAATAAAGTATTCTCCAGTGTTTTAAAGTGCCCCTGTGATCAAATTTTTGATTTTCATTTTTTTTACATTTTTGTGTACAATAAGACTTTCTTACTCATCTTGCCAAATTTCAATTCATCACGAACATCAGAAGTCATTTTATTTTAACATTTATTTCCGAGAATTTACATCCGCCATTAATCAACCTTGTTCCAAGGCTTGGTTGAGAATGGGAGAAAGTGACGTCAAAGACTCAAACATACCTCACGGGTTGAAATTATAATAACAATAAGTATTGAAAATCACGCAAAAAGCAACAAAAACTTTAGACTTGTTCTTCGTGTAATTTTCTATGCTGATTGTTATTATAATTACATCCCGTGAGGTATGTTTGAATCTTTGACGTCTCTTTCTCCCATTCACAACCAAGCCTTGGAACAAAGTTGATTAATGGCGGCTGTAAATTCTCGGAAATAAATGTTAAAATAAAACGACTTCTGATGTTTGTAATGAATTGAAATTTGGCAAGATGAGTAAGAAAGTCTAAT
Organism: Cladopsammia gracilis; assembly: GCA_022457155.1. NCBI lineage: Eukaryota > Metazoa > Cnidaria > Anthozoa > Scleractinia > Dendrophylliidae > Cladopsammia > Cladopsammia gracilis. The sequence goes on from JAJGOT010000182.1 coordinate 907,026, forward strand.
AGTACATGGAAATGTAAAAAAAATGAAAATCAAAAATTTGATCACAAGGGCACTTAAAAGGTGTGAAACAGATATATGGCATTCTCCTTCGTTTATTTGCTCCAACCAATAAATTATTGCCTGTTTGAATTGTATCCCTCAATGTGCTTTTGTATAAATACTGTTAATGTGTTTTTCACTAACCAAAGTGGCTAGTGGAAAAGCAGAACCTACAGTAACTTAGCCAAAAGTGAATTTTTTATCAGTTTTTGACAAGTTAAGTAAATTTTTAGCCTACAAGTCGAACAAAATCCAACAATTTTAATCTCTTGTTAATTTTTATTATCTTAAAATTTGTTCTTTAGACCGTGGGTGTACATCAAAACAGGGCTGGCAACCACGTGGAAACTACCTCGATAGTGGTATCAACCAGGCAGATGATGTGTACATGACATTACGTCTTCCTGTGAAGGGATTTGGAAGCTCTGAAGGATTAAACCCTCCCAAACAAGGCCAGTATGGGGCTGTGACCTTTGTCTTTGAGATGAACTGTGATGGAGATTGTTCTTTTAAATTCAAAGAGGTAATTTTTAAACCCATTAAAGTGGCCAATCATGTAATTTATTTAACATATTTTGTACTGATCTTTTGGAAACTTTTATGATACTGTATGATCATGATTTCTTTTTAACATGAATTTTCAGAGGCCACAATTTAAAGGAACATCTATGATTCAAGCGTGGACAGGAACTAATGGCAAACAGAAATACAGGTTGGCATAATATTCATTAAAATTCAATAAACTATATTTCTTATAAGGCTGGATGATATTTGAATATAAAATGCCCTCCACTTATACTGAGGATGATTGTACATGTATAAGTTGAAGGCATTTGAAATTCAAGTAACATCCAACCTATCAACAAAAACAAATGCAATCAGATTATTTGCACTTTAATAATCATTCCTTTTGAACCTTTTTTTTATTTCCTTAATGTTGGTTTATTGTAATAATTGAATAAGTGTGAATAAATGAACTTGAACTTGAACTTGAACATGTATCTGTGTTGTTTACCTGGTATTTCATGGAAATTAAGGCAATTTTAAAAGACTCCCTGAAGTCTGTAATAAATCCTGGCTGATCTCCTACACTGACAGTTTCAGTAAAAAAAGGGAGTTAAGACACAATCAACTGCAAGAAATCCTGGCTGATCCCCCACAGTCACCTTTAAAATTCTAAGAGAATAACCAGACTAACCTTAATATACAGGCTTCTTTAATTTTTTGTCAGGTTTTTGACCCTAACAAAGTAATAACTAAAGATGATTACTTAGTAAAATATTATAAATAAATTGAAAGATTTCACTCACTTATCCTTCCTCTATCCTTTTTGATGATCAGAATTAATTGATTTATAAGCTTTTGAACTGTATATGTAATATTGTAATATTCTTATGTTGTTTTCTATCTTAGTTATGTCATTTCATCCCAGAGGAGTACTGAATTTATCTGGACATTCCAAAAGCACAGTACTTACTCTTTTGACAACAGTGAATTCAATTCTTACACCAATGATCGGTATGTACTGCATAATTTTCATGTCCTCCAAATATTTCCAGTTATTGCAAGGATTCCTTTATGAGCATCACAGCTGTCTATTAATTTTGCCCAGTTTCTATTAGTGTCTAGTTCACACACTCTTTTGTTACAATATCATTTAAACAGTATTGTTATATAGCAACCTGCACATTGTGTTTGTGTTTTTTCTGTGATGAAGAAAGCTATATAACAAATCACTTAATGACTGATCCCTTGGGAAACAATGAATTTTGTTTCCCTCAAATCTTGATTCCATCTGCCCACCTCTCAGTATTCATTGTCTTCCTGCATAGGTTCGTAGTATTTTTTGCTCCTTGTATGTTGTTTTGATAAAGGAGACACGGTGGCTTGTGAGTTAGCACCACAGATAATGGACTTCAGTGAACTCCCTGAATATTGTGTGAATTAACAATTAGTTCATGCGTCAGCATGCGTATGTCGAGATATTGAGCATGCGGGAAGTTTGGAGAGCACGAAAGAGGCGAAAGAGTTGCACGAGGTGCAGCCGAGTGCAACTCTAGCCTCTTGAGTGCTATCCAAACTTCCCAAGTGCTCAATATCTCGACATACGCACAGCTGCAGCATGAACTAATTGTTTTGTAACATTATCAACACGGTGTTTCTCGAGGTGTTAGTTTGTTGAAGTCATTAGCGTGCTCAATAAGAATATGAAACACGCTCGCGCTATTAAATTTGATTACGTGAAAATTCTAGCTATGTTGTAACACAGCTTTGGGTGAATGGGTGGATTTTCTAATATGGTTATATGTAAGTGAATAAAAATCATACAAAACATTTTCCATGATGTAATGATGGGACAGTTTCACAAACATTTTATGGAATAAAGTTAATTTATGACCAGAGCCATTTATGTGGCATAGATCAGTGATAAAATTCAACACTCAAGGAAAAAAAAAAAACCTCAGTGCTCATCCATTCATCAGTGTGAACAATAATCCTGTTACTTAACTGTGATTATGTGCCTAATCTTCAAGTTTCATAGGGGTCACCCAAAGGCATATGTACATCAAGACATGTAGAAAACATTGATTAGCGCTAGCTATGTTGGAAATCCTTCTTCTTACTTGTTGTGTTTCAGTGTGAAAATTTACTCCATTACTATCAACAACACCATTGATGGGGGTGCAGACCACTGCCGCGAGTGCCCAGTGTCATCATCAGAAAAAGGGTAAACTATGTACATGATTAAGCAAACTTTAAAAACACTGAGACAACTTTTTTAAGACATGTTTTGGCATAACATTATGCTATCTTCAGTTTATGAACAATGGTTAAAGTGATGCTAATATATAATTTTATATTTATGTAAGGATATTGATGACTATTAGGGGCATCGGAGTACTCCTAAGATGGGGATAAATCTGTCTGGTACCCAGAACAGGGAGCTAGGGAGTTGGCCATTGAGACATAATTATGCACAGGCAGTGGAGGATGAGATATTGTCCTTCATTAATAATGAAGGGGTACTTATATAGCAACTTGTCTGCATCGAAATGCAATGTGCTAAAAGATCGTAGATCGTATGAGGACATTGTAATTAAGGAGGTGAATAAAGGCTCTGGTGTGGTGATTATTTGAGTACATTTATGAGGCTCTTAGACAACTGGGGGACCATAATGTATACAGGGAGACACCTAATGATCTAACTCAGTAGATATCCAAAATGGTTAATGATAGAATTCAAAAGGTTTTTGAGGATGGCTATATCGATGATAAGACATGTTACGCCACTTGGTGGATATACTTTGTAACGGTTGGTCATGCTCAGTCAGTTGCCCTGACAAAGTCTTTTGTAAATAAGACAAAATATCAGCAAGAGAATTATTGTCTTATTTTTCATATATTGTTGCATATAAATTATATAATTTATTTATTTGTTTATTCATTTAATTGGCAGTTCTACAAAGTAAGTCTATCACATGCTAAGAAAAAGACAGCCAAAGATAACCTTGAACTGTTACAAATTATTTATAAGTGTATGGTACTCACTGATACCAATACTGTTACAGTGTCTCGTACTGAAAAGAACAAAGACAATGTAAAAGGTGTTAAAATGTTGAACTAAGAACAAAAAACAGTGATCATATTCATTGTCCAAAAGAGGCTTAAAACCCAGCTCAAATTGATTGAATAGACAGTCCTTTGAGCCTCTGTATGCCAAGGTAACATCACCAACAGTCTTCATGTAGTTTGATGGCAATTGTAAAAGTCAGAAATGAGTTCTTGACTAATTTCCTCCAAGAATTTCCTCCAAGTGGCTGTTTTTTCTCTTTGCAGTTGCATCAGCTGTCCTAAGGGAAATTATGTGGACACGAGCAGGCACATATGTCTCCCTTGCCCTAAAGGTAATTAATTTTTTTGACATAATACAAAATGGCTCCACCCTTATAAATTACTGTAAGCATGGAAAAAGGAAAGTTCTTTCACAAATAGCTAATAACAAAATTCTTCAAATACTGTCCATAGATTGTACAATTGGGTGGTTCCAGAAAATATCCATACCCATACCACGGGCGGCATCTTGGAATTCTGAACGGGAGGGGGGGGGTTCATTGGACTGGAATTCGGAGGACACGGGGGGGTTGATTGGACTGAAATTCCTGAGGCAAGGGGGGATTTTCAGGTTTGGACTTCCAGAAGGGAAATACAAGTTCGCAAATCGAGCTGGAACTGTGAACGTACATTTCACTACGAAGAAGAAAAGCAAACAAAGCACCAGAGGGCCTAATGTTAATATACTGCATGTTAGATTAATAATTTGAAAAATTGTCGTTTCCTGGTACAATCATTCGCAAATGTTTTGAAAGCGTCGTGAGCGGAAACTCGGGCCAGTCTCTCACTGTCATTTGGAACGCCTGTCAGATTTGTATTTTTTAGCCGCACGCCAGTTGTTGGGAAAAATCGACCTGTTCACACTATAAATCACACATGAATAATCATCTTCAAAGACAAAATAACTACCAAATAACTATATTTGTGAGATACTGTTATCCATACTTGCTGTGACAATCTATGTTGCATAGCCCAAGTATTAACTTAGTTGTGCGGTAAAAGTCAAAATTATATAAAGATGACAGTCGGATGCCATCTCCCATTTCGAGGGAAAGAACGTTTTACACCTGACTGATCGGAAAATGTGTAAATAGACTGGATAATTTAAACAGCAACAAAAGCAAAAGCTTTTCCTTTGCTTGCGAAGCAAATTAAGCGTGAAATGCAGCGTTTGCAAGCAGATTTGACGATAGTTAACTTCTGAAGAAATGGGTTAATTATTAACCATAGCTAAAGATAATAAGCCCTAAAAAATTTGCTGGTTTTACCAAAATTGTATACCTTTGGTGGGAAGCATGGATTTGCAAAAACGATTATACAAGCACTGCATTTTCACCTTGTTTGCCCACAGTGAAAATTATGCTAAGTAAATGTGAAGGTGCGTCATAACAACTGTTCACTTTATGATAAAAACTTAGATTGTTTGTTCTGGTGTATAATGGTTTACATTCCAACAAATCTCTAAACTGGGCCTTTTGCTTCTCATCCTGTCCACACAAGCCTGTGTAACACTAGTCTCACACACGCAAATATAGGTTAAATTTTCCAGGCTGTCAGTTATGAATTTGAAGGTGCGGTTATCCACAAAGGCGTATGGAATAATCAAACCGGTTAACAGGTAATTGCTGCAGACGATCTCCGTGTCAATTCCTCCTCATTGAAAAAGTAGCCCTCTTGGTGATCCAGTGTCCTCAGGGACGAGCAGTGTTTTGGTATCGCTAGCACACCGCTCTTGCCAAATCCCAGCAGGCACCTTCAGGAGGAATTGCGATTTACCTAGTAAGTTTCTTTAGGCCAACGATCGCGAGCAGGCACTCTTCGCTTATGCTTATGCTTGAAAGTGAAGAGCTAATGTCAGTGGGGCTTTCCTTGCCATAAGTGCTTGATAAAGCCCGCCACACACCTTTGCTACAAAGCCCGGCCCGATTTTTATCGTAGGCAACGAAAACATCGAACTAAATTTAGACTTAATGGGAAGGTTTGTGGTTCCTTACGACACGATTTTCATCCATTGTTGTCGACAAAAATTGGACAAAAGAAATATCAAACGTAATATTTTTCACGTGAAATATTTGTCGTAAGTGTGCGCGGCTTCCATACGACAAAGTTCCAATTTTTCTTTTGCACAGAAATCAAGCTTTGTCACAGAGCTTTGCGGCAGGCTTAAGGCAAAAACTGTCTGAATATACGAGATATGGTATCTGTCGGTCTTGGTATACACCCGCAAATGGCAAATTTAAACTGCTAACCCAAATCACCAATCAGTTGGTTGACTGAATGGAGATTAAAACACTACAAGAACTTAAACAGAGAAAATTTCCCCTGTTATCTGAAGTGGCATAAGAATTCGTCATAATAAATAACACGCCAAATTATTTTGCCTTTCCAGTTTTGCCATTTGTGCATGTATTCAAATAACTGTTTTAAAGTACAATAAAAGATTGTTCAATTTAGATTCCTCGGTTTAAATTGCAAGGTCATATGAAAAACTCACCACAGTTGAATAATACCCTGTCAAATCAAAAGAAATTATACAAAGCAAACGGATCACAAGTTCATTCGTGTAAAATCAATTATCAGAAAAGAGAATATGAGTCGGATCTTTAGGGCCGCTAGTTTGTCATCACGCAACGCTAAGAATGGTGTGCTTGCTCACAGGCGGCCCAAGCTCACTATATCAGATAACCGGTACGTGACCCTTGCTTTATGAGCGGTATTGTGTTACAAAGATTCGATTTATAAAGGTTTGTATGGGAACGTAACAGTTTTGTCTCAAAACTTAAAAATTCGAATGGTATGTGAATAAAATTGACTTACCCTGTTGCTGTGTTGTATTCTTTGTTGTTTGCCTGCTCCTCGGGGCGATTTCGGCGAGTTATCGCTATTTCGGTGTTTAACTGCTAAGAAAAAGACAAGGCAGAACACTGTTTTCCAGAGTGCCCGCCGATCGAAGCGAATAAATCCTCTGAAAATAACCCTGTCGACTCAATTCCTCTGCAGAATCAAAGAAGAGATGTTGAAGTTCCGTGTCAGTTCACTCGCGACGCAATTCCATCAAAAATGCGTTCCCTGCGAAACATTTGTTTTGAGTCAGCTTCGCTCGGTATATTCAAAATGGGCGCGTGAAGAGTCGCGAGGACACATTCACTGTTGGCGTGGTGTGTCAGGTAAAAAGATCTAGCCTGACGGGGGTAGTCAGCAGCCAGTTGTCGACAAGCAAACCAAAATGCTCCTCGGGTCCCCTCGTGAGTATTATTGAAACAATGCGCCTTTTCTGGCCTTGACAATAATACTCACGAGGGCACCCGGGGAGCATTTTGGTTTGCTTGTCGACAACTGGCTGCTGACTACCCCCGTCAGGCTAGATCTTTTTACCCGACACACTAGCGAACGGTGAATGTGTCCTCGCGACGCTTCACGCGCCCATTTCGAATATACCGAAGCGAAGCTGACTCGAAACAAATGTTTCGCAGGGAACGCATTTTTGATGGAATTGCGTCGCGAGTGAACTGACACGGAACTTCAACATCTCTTCTTTGATTCTGCGGAGGAATTGAGTCGACAGGGTTATTTTCAGAGGATTTATTCGCTTCGATCCGCGGGCACTCCGGAAAACAGTGTTCTGCCTTGTCTTTTTCTTAGCAGTGGGACACCGAAATAGCGATAACTCGCCGAAATCGCGTTAAATCGTCCCGAGGAGCAGGCAAACAACAAAGAATACAACACAGCAACAGGGTAAGTCAATTTTATTCACATACCGTTCAAAATTTTAAGTTTTGAGACAAAACCATTGCGTTCCCATACAAACCTTTATAAATCGAATCTTTGTAACACAATACCGCTCATAAAGCAAGGGTCACGTACCGGTTATCTGATATAGTGAGCTTGGGCCGCCTGTGGCTTGCTTAGACTTCTGGGATACAAAATGGTGGTCAAAGCTTACGTTGAAGAAGTTCAAAATGTATCAGAGCTTGTCTTTCAGGTTTTTTGGTATTTTTCAAGAATTTTCTCTCTTGTATAAAAAAATTTGGCTACGACTTCCATGCTTAATGGAGTTTTGCAGGTAAAAATAGTTTTAGTTTTGTTTTCCTTTTCAAGGAAGTCAAAGAGCTTAATTCAATCAGGTCTTTCCATTGATTGTTCGCTGGGCTGAAAATTATAAATAAAGGTGTTTGGAAGTTAGAGAGGGCTTCTCAAATCAGTTGGAAGGAAAAGCAGAAATTCCTGAGGGGGTTTTGAATGATTACGGAATTCTGAAGGCATGGGGGGTTAAAACGTTTTCGAATTCCGAGGGCAAGGGGGGATTGAACATTTTGGAATTTCCTTAGGAAAGGAGGGATCTTGATGAAGATGCCGCCCATGGTAGGGTATGGATATTTTCTGGAATCACTCATTGTTTCTGATACTCAAACTTGAATTCATTCATACACTGCATTGATCATCATACTGTATGGCAGTGAAGACCACTTGATTTATTGCCTAAACCCATGCAACCTTGTGCAACATACTATTTTGATAGTTCCTCAAGAGGTAGAGGATCCGTTTGCATGACTGACACACTCTGACAAAGGGTTAGGGTTAGGGTTATAAGGTAAGAAGGAGGTGTGGAACCAAGTAACTATGTTCTCACAACTTGCAAAGCAGTGCACCTACATGTACATCATGGTCAGTGGGAAGAGCGAACTGCAAAATAATCCATTATGATTATCCAAAACAATCAAGTTTTGCTTGTGTTAAGATAATTAAATTTCTGTGCAAATTGATTTTTACCACTAAACTGAGGGAACAGTTCATACCGGGGCATTTTGCTCTTACAGTTTTATGGCTGAAGTTTACTGTGTAAAGAATCCACTGGCAAAAGTCTTGATGATTGCTTTGCAAGTTGTGAGAACATCATTTAGATTGCATTTAAGAGAATGTATGGGAAGTTGCTCCTCCCCCCCCCCCCCCCTGAATTATACGTTAAATCACTTACTTAGTGCTCATTACAGTAACAAAGTCCTGTGACAAGTTGTACTCACACCCATTGCCACTTAAAGTTGTCAATAACAATCATATTAACTAGTTTTCATTTTATGTTCACAGGCACTTATTTGAATACTAGCAATCCTTATGGCCAAAACTCTTGCATTAAGTGTGGTCCAGGATTGAGAAGGTTGGCAAGTTCACATAAATTTTAAACTGAATTTGAAGGGATTAAGAGGCCGTCTTGGGCATTCTTTAAGTTCAGAAAGGATGTTTGTTCTTACTTTTTATGTGCATCCTTATCATTTGCACGTTATGTTTTGAGCATGTGCACTTATTATTAGGAAAAAATCCAAACACATGGTGCTGGTGGCCCTGGCAATGACATTTCCTGGATTTTGCTCTTTTGGAAAGTTGTTAAGGTGGCTTAACTGAGTTTTTTGGCAACACAACATCCCAACTTTGAACAGCTGATTCTTCACCAGCTTCACTGTCTGAGCTTGGTCAGGCAAGCTGCTTCACACATTATACTAGAGATGAAATGAACTTTCCAAAAAGTAGATTTGATTGAAATCTGTGTTGCCATAACAGTGATCTGATGTCATCATAATGTTTGCATGTTTGTAATTTTCTCAACATCAAGACCCAAAGGTTTAAAATGACTGTATGCCTCTTTTAGTCTTGATGTAGTTCTTCAAGACTGTAAAGTTTGAAAAAATTCTACAAGAACATTTTCCAATAAAATTGGGTTGATTATTTTCTATCAAAAATTTAAGATTTGCATAACTTTCTGTTAATTTGTCAATTCCAGTGTTTTCCTGACAAATGGAAACAATATTTTCACCATAATTATATTATACATGTGCCATAAACTGCATTCCTTGAAGGTTTCATCCTGTTTGCTTCACTAGATTTCAGTTGATGTGATCAAAAGTAATATCTTAAATACGCTCATTTTACTCACAGACTAAAGTTAACACTTTTGTTAGGGAAGCATTAATATTTTATTTAAAAAAAAAGTCAATGAAATTTTTTTCAAATCCTTTGATCTGAAATTTAACATGCAGTGCACTATCTCAGTAAATTTCAAGTGCATTGAACCATTTTAAGGGAGTGGTATAAAATTAAAAGTATAGAGGACGTTTGCATTTGTCTTCTAAAGTTTCATTGCCTTATTTGTTGAGAGCTGGTTTATGTCATGCAGGACTTTCTCTTTTGTCTACATTCTACATATTTGTGCACTTTTGAATCGACAACAATCATGAATTTTGTTTATTTGAACTTTTATGTAAGTCTTGAAAAATCCATTTGAGTCTGCAGATTGGGTATAAGCCTTTAGTTATGCACTGGTCATTGGAATTACCAAGAAAAGTTTACAGCCCATAGATGGATGAAGGGAATGAAGAAGTGAAAATTTGCATATTTGCCACCATCTGCAATAAACTGTTCATTACGCTTCACATATTCACCGGTTAAAAAGGAAAGCTATTAACCCTTTGAATGCCAACCCAGATACACCCCTAGCAACCAGCAGCCATATTGGATTTTTTCACAATTTAAGAACTTGAACACTTTGTAACTTCTTTTTTGTTGTAATTCCTGCCCTAAACAAGTTAATGCAATAAATATGTAAGTGATCTGGCAAGGCAGTCACAATTATCATGGCAGCCTTTGAATTTGCCTTGAAAAACCAACAAAGCCTCTTGGGAGTTATGTTGTGCCCGCAGTGCAAATTTTGTGGTCAGCAGTTATCATTATTCCTTTTCAGACCCTTTCAAATAACCAACAACAGACAAAAACCACGCACCGAAAAAAAAAACATGCTTGGTAGGGGACATATATACGTTCTCAGTAGCCGAGACTTATATGTGCAGTAGACGGATTCTGATTGGTTTATCCTTTCTTAAGCCTTTATAACAACAGGGGACCAATAAAACCTTCTAGGGGTGGCAGGGGAGCCTCCGGGTAGATGTGCAAAATCACGGTCAGTTTTGGCTAGATGGCCATTAATGGTCAATAAAATTTACTTTGTGTGTATTTTGTTTTGTTTCAGTGAAGAGGGGTCAACAATGTGCCATTCTGATTGCCTTTATGATTCCAAGAAGCTAGGACGAACATTCAACTTGTCTGATCTTAATGGGTAAGGACCATCTGAACAAATAGATTTGTTTGGTATTGCTTTTTACTTTTAATACTTTAAAATAACAGTTACAATTTGGAAATCAGAACGTGGTTGTTTAAACTAAAAACAGACAGATAATCAATTTCAAGATGGACTTGAAATTCGGTCAAACCATCTCTTACAAACACCTGCTTGATACAGACACCCTAAGACTTAGTGAACAGTTTTCTCCATCCCCGTGGAAAGCCCTTGGAAGCAGTTTCTCTTAAATTAACCTGAATAAATCAGTAGCCCAGTAATACTATACAGGCCATTTTATCAGTTTGATCTAAAGAAAATGACCCAATTTTTTTTAGTATGGATAGGTGTAAATAATTTGATTGTTTTATTGGGGGTTAGATGTGGTACTGTACTGCATTTTTATTCCAAAAAAAAACATAAATTGCATCATTTTTAACATGGATAGTTTTTGGTTGTCCCCAAGATTTTCCTGTTAACAGGCTTGTTTAACATTTTGTGACATGCATATTTGCCACACAGTAGTTGTGTGTTGAAATATTAGGCCTTGATGATGTTGATATGTGCATGTAGATAGGCAACTGGTAAACCACCTTCTTGTTGGTTTTTTTTTTTTTATATATATATTTTAATTCAGTTTGTAATGTTGCTTTCTTCTTAGTGTCTCCAATTAACACTTATGCTAAACACATTGACATTAAATTGTTACTTAACAATAAGGGATGTTGGAAATGCCTTGTTAAATGTTATTTTTATGCAGTTTCCGTGACTCCATGTAAGCCATCAGTTGTTGAGGAATGTAACTAGAATGTGCCAAATATATTTCTCTCAACTAGCAAAAGAGATTATGTGGCAATTGCACATATGCTGCCTGTTTTAGGACGCCGCTTTCCTTAATTTTTTCTTAGTACGCATACTAACCTGTACTTAGAATATACATAACGTACTAACCGTATTACCTTACTAACGTAAATATAAGAGCAAACAGGGCTGTACTAAGAATCTACCTAACATACTAACCGTATTAACTTACTAACGTAAGAAGATACGTGAAGGCAGAATCTTGAGACTAAGAATATAAATGAGGGCAAATAGGGTGGCATACTAACAATATAAGTGAGGGCAAACAGGGGCCGTACTAACAATATAAGTGAGGGCAAACAAGGGGCCGTACTAATGTACTAAGAATATAAGTGAATTTCTTTTTCAATATCATTGTGTCATGTTTTCATTAACCCACTGCCACAAGGCTTCGCATCCTTAGTACTTTGTTACGCTGTACTAAGAAAAAGTAAAGGAAAATGAGTCCTGTTCTAGGCATGGTATACAATTGCATGTTAAAACCACAATACTATGCTTTAATTATTGTAAATACAATAAAGAGATTGCATGTATATTATTGATTTTTTATCGTTCATCAGAGCTCATAGTGTTTCCAGCAGTCCATCTTTCACCAGTCGAGGCTTCCGATACTATCATCTCTTCAACATAAGCCTATGTGGTCATCCTTACGAAATGGCGCGCTGTCACAGCAATATCAGCCTTTCTTCTGGAAAAGAGGTGAATAAGATTTTGGATCCAAAGCTGTAAAATGTTTAATGTGTCTGAAATCAATAGTGGCAACCAAAACCCAAAAGTCAAATACTTCACTTTTTAGCTCATTATGGTGTCATTAACAGATGGTGAGGAACATAATGTACTTACTGAGGGAAAATAATGCAATTCAGTTATGTCCATTTTGTCTGTTTCTGTTATTGTTTTGCTTGTGTTGTTACTACTTGGGCATAGCAGCCAAGTATAAAATGCAGTTTCGTAGTGGTCAAGTTTGCAATATTGGACTCTAATGCGCGTGGGCAACTCTGGGGACGGTAATGGGCTTGTTCATTTATATAAACTGTTTCTCATTGCGAGGCAAATGCGACAAAGTGTGAGGAAACTCAAGAAGACACTGTCAAAGTGTTTGACACTCTCATGACAAATTCTACAATACCTAAGTTAGGACAAAAACCCGATAAAACATGTTTAAACCAACGCAAGGTACATGGACTTAATGTAGCACTGGAAAACGGGACCGAATATTAGCGAACATGAAGATTTAGATGAAGACATAGCGCTTGTTTAATAAATAGTGAACACTGGACAGTGAAGGAATTTATTAGCATGGTAGGAATCCAAATAAATTTAACTTCTTTCAGTTGTTTGCCTTTTAAATTTCGTCAGAACAGCCAACTGAAACTTACGGTGCAAACATTCACTGCCGATAGAAGATGTAAACAATGCACCTGTCTTGTGATATGTTTCTTGTGAGTTTCGATTGCGCTAGTGAATGTTTTTTGGGCGAAAATAACGTTAAAGCAATCACTTTTTCATTTAATTTTATTTTCTATGTTTCGGAACAGAGGACTAAAAATTGGAAATATTTTCGTTGCGTCTGAATGCGAGATGTTTTACAAAACGGCTGCGTTATGCATTACTGGAAAGGTTTCGAATTACTTTTGACATTATGCAAATTGCAACATTTTTACCTCAACTGAAAAAATATATTTCAAAGGGCTAAATTTGTTTCACTCCTCCTAAATTATCACTTCTGTTGTTAATTAAATCTATAAGTTTCATTCAAAATTTATTATAATTATGATGGGAATAATATTATGTAGTGCAAAACTTTCAATTCAAAAAGTTGTTTTGACCCCAGGTCTGGACCAGGCAAAAAAACTGAAAGATTCATGTCTTCAAATGGCCACTTTCCATCTCTATTTGCATTCACTTCAAAAGTGTCTGAAACACAGATCAGTAACAAAGATAAATTTAGCTAGTTACAAGATTTAGCTAAACCTAATAATGACCACCAGGAAACTCTGAGATACGGCTTTTTTTCACAGTAATACAAAGTAGGCATCAATTTGAATTTTTCATTGCTCTAGTCTTTTTTGACATAGTGGCATGCTATTTAATTTGCATGCGATCTTGCACACTAAGTGTGCTGTGTCTTCTCATACACTAGCTTTAATATTTGTTTTTGAAAGTTAACACGCTTCTTTGTTAGACTCTTAACACTATTCCAATACTCTGTATCATCAAACCGTGAACTAATGTGCATGCAGATTCCTAAGACATAATTTTACATTCCAATATGCCTGATGCAACGATGCCCAAGTATACACTCCCACAACGTCTTGTATTTGAGATTGATGATGGTTAAAAATAATAGATTATTGAAAGGTAATGCATACCACTGTATGACATTTTTGTAATTTTGTGACTGATAACCTGATAATAAGTTATATGGTACAGAATCATGATAATGAGATTTACCTTTTTAAAACTTATTAAAATATAAATATATCCATTTTATTAACAAAAAAAAACTACTTGAAACTACAGTTGTAATTTAACTGGTGTGTTGGACAATTTCTTAACTGGTACAAGCATCCTTACAACCTCTTGGAGGAGATAGAGTGTATCTAAATTCACAGTTGTGGTTATGTTTCTTTCAAGGAATACTTCAATCTGACATCACCAGTTTGCCGTATGACCGTTGTTCCTGATCCATATGTCATCACCACTCAGACTATAAGGTTAGTAATAATTTATGATCCCAGGCATTGCAGAAGTTTATCAAGTATAAATGTCTTGGCAAAAGAACTGTTGTTGATGGTCAAGTCATTTATTTACTGTGTGGTCAGTATGTATTTATAGTCGTCATTACTGTGTAGTCAGTATGTATAGCCAAGTCATTACTGTGTGGTCAGTATGTATTTAAAGCTGTCATTCCTGTGTCGTTAGTTTTAATTTATAGTCAAGTCATTACTATGTAGTCAGTATGTATTTATAGCCAAATCATTACTGTGTGGTCAGTATGTATTTATAGTCAAGTCATTACTGTGTGGTCAGTATGTATTTATAGTCAAGTCATTACTGTGTGGTCAGTATGTATTTATAGCCAAATCATTACTGTGTGGTCAGTATGTATTTATAGTCAAGTCATTACTGTGTGGTCAGTATGTATTTACAGTCAAGTCATTTATTTACTGTGTGGTCAGTATGTATTTACAGTCAAGTCATTACTGTGTGGTCAGTATGTATTTACAGTCAAGTCGTTACTGTGTGGTCAGTATGTATTTACAGTCAAGTCATTTATTCACTGTGTGGTCAGTATGTATTTATAGTCAAGTCATTACTGTGTGGTCAGTATGTATTTACAGTCAAGTCATTACTGTGTGGCCAGTATGTATTTACAGTCAAGTCATTTATTTACTGTGTAGTCAGTATGTATTTACAGTCAAGTCATTGCTGTGTTGTCAGTATGTATTCTTGGTTTTCACATGACGTCATAAAAATTCAAAAATCTCAAGTATACGTCCTACAAAGCTGTTTCTAACGTGGTTTGTGGATGCCAGTGTTATAATCTTTCACAAAAAAGTTTCAGGTTTTAACGATGTTTTGCTTCCGATTTATAAATGTTTTAAAAGTGTCACGCAATTCGTCACGCTATTTCAGATAAGCCGTGAAAATAAAGAAAATTGCATCAACTGAATGTTATTTTTTACATGATAAATGTTTATAAGCCGATTTAATGGAAATTATAGAGAATACAATATTTTGTGATTTGATTTTTGGTGTAAATAAGACTTTGAATTTTTGGCCGCCATCTTTGAGCCCCTGAGTGGGGCACAAAGATGGCCGCTCCATACATTTCTTACTAAAAAGGTCTAGTACTCGTTCGCCAATAACTCTTGAACGAAATTCTTTTGCGCTTCAAAATTTGGCCCAGATGTGTAGTTTTAAACTCTCTACAACTCCATAAACATTTTGGAATCGAAATCTGTTGTTTAATGTTTCTGAATTTTGATATGACGTAAGTGAAAACCAAGAATAGTCAAGTCATTACTTTGTAGTCAGTATGTATAGTCATTACTGTGTGGTCAGTATGTATTTAAAGTCGTCATTACTGTGTAGTCAGTTTTAATTTATAGTGAAGTCATTACTGTGTGGTCAGTATGTATAGTCAAGTCATTACTGTGTTGTCAGTATGTATAGTCAAGTCATTACTGTGTGGTCAGTATGTATAGTCAAGTCATTACTGTGTGGTCATTATGTATAGTCAAGTCATTACTGTGTGGTCAGTATGTATAGTCAAGTCATTACTGTGTGGTCAGTATGTATAGTCAAGTCATTACTTTGTGGTCAGTATGTATAGTCAAGTCATTACTGTGTGGTCAGTATGTATTTAAAGTCGTCATTACTGTGTCGTTAGTTTTAATTTATAGTCAAGTCATTACTGTGTGGTCAGTGTGTATTTAAAGTCGTCATTACTGTGTGGTCAGTATGTATTTATTGTCAAGTCATTACTGTGTAGTCAGTATGTATTTACAGTCAAGTCATTACTGTGTAGTCAGTATGTATACAGTCAAGTCATAACTGTGTGGTCAGTATGAAGTCTCTGGTTACTGAACTAGTTAGACTAACAAACTGATAAGAATTTGACAAAAACTGACCTTTATTTTGTTCAGTATTTATAGTATGTCAAAAACATATTACCATAAACACTGGTATATAAGCCTCACTTTTTTGCCCAGAAGTTTTGCTCAAAATCCATTGATGGTGCGGCTTATCTACAGGAACATCTGCAAAAGGTTGTCAAACTTTCCTGTGATATAAGTTGACCAGACTTTTTGAGCCTCGAAATTAAGATTTTATTTATTAGAGGTGTATAACATCAAACAAGATTCTTGAACTTTAGATAATGTAGAAAAGTGAGTCTTGTCTGTCTAACAGAGCGGCCAGAGCAACTCCGAGACCAAAAATCAAATTGAACAATTCGCATTGAACACGTAATGCATGAACGTGAGCGTTGTGTTTATAAATTGTAAAATTTAGCCTCAAATTGTCAAAATACTCGTGTTAAAACAGTGCTCACTATCTTTGTCAGACATTTTGAAGCTTTTAGCAATGAAGGAACACTGAAGACGAACGAAAGAAGCCAAAGAAGAGTCTGTAAACAAGTGGCCATCTTGGTTAACCTTAGTAACCAGGCTAAATAAAAACATGTGCTTGAAATGTTTGCACGGTTACCAAGCTTGTTTTGGCCTGAACAAACAGGAAACGCTGAAAACTGCTGAAACTGTGGTTTTTCAATACACGATTCGATGGATTGACGCAGTCTAGCTCATGTTTTGTGGAGCCAATTAGCCATTTCCGAGTTACCTTTAGCCTCTCTATCAAAGCGAGGCTAGGTGCGAAACCTTTCATATGAAAATGAGTTTTCATTCACATGCAAATATGTTTTATTTGGATGTGAATGAAAACTCATTTTCATACGAAAGGTTTTGCACCTAGCCTCGCTTTGATAGAGAGGCTAAAGGCATATTCTTGACTTACGTTTTTCTATTAAAAAACCTTTTTTCCCCAAAAATTTGAGCTTCAAAACTCGGGGTGTGGCTTATACACCGGTGTTTACAGTAATAAAGTAACTAACAAGATTAAAAACGTTTTATGGTAAGTTGTTAAATTAGAGCAAAAGGTTTTGTCTTTCAGCCTTGCTGAGCATTTTGTTGGTATATATGAAGATATACATGATAACGCGACCAATGAGACATCTGTGTTTGCTGAAGAGGGAGGTAGGAAGACCAGCACTGCAACTGTTTAGTACACAAACTGTCATGTGAATTCTACACATCTGGTAACCCTTGGTTTGTTTTTGAAACGGTTAACCTGGTATGGACATGTCAACTGTGTTGTTTTGATACCTAAAACTGCCATGTGAAGACAATTGGGACAGTCTTAAGTGCATGACGGGATTAGAGCACCTCTTCCTACATGTATTATAATGACTGTATTATTATCATACAGCTGTTTAGCAATCAACCACTGTTCAGTAATGCCAAGATGTACTCACAAGTATCATTGTTTTGTCTGTTATGCTTTGACAAGAGAACTGATCAAAGTCATGCAGCTCCAAACTGAACAAGCATGTATAACAATACAGGCAACTGGTGTATGAAAACATAATATTTGATTTAAATTTGCAACTCTTTAATGATGACCAGCTGATATCCAACAAAAACATGTCCTTTGTGTGTTTCTTATGGACACAACACTGCAGCTCTACTTTGATTTGTTTCCTCACTGGTTATTTGTTGACAAAATCTGCAATTCTTGTTAAGTTGTCAAATCCAGATTTAGTTTGGTTCAAAGAATTGAAACTTTGATGAAATAATTAATTCCTAGACATTGTTGTTTGGGTTCCCCTTAAAAATTCTTTTTTTTTTTCAGTTTTCCTCAATCAATGCTTGTAATGATTTTTTTACTTTAAGGTCCAGTGACAAACACATCAACATTTTTCCTGTTCAAGTTCCATAGCAGCCGGTAAAGAACATTTAATTTATTAACTCTCTTTTTAGTTTGTCAACTTACACATACAATGTAGATTATAGCATTTCACAAACTTGTGCATATCATCTCTTCATGTATAACTAGGACTAAATTTGTTACAAGAGATGGAGTTTTACCTTACAGTGAAACCTGTATTAAGCGGACACCCTTGGGATCTTTGCTAGTGTCTGCTTAATAGAGGAGTCTGCTTAATACAGGTTCAGGTTTGTTTTACAATAAATATTGGAAGAATATTTGGGGACCCAAGCAGCTGGTGTCTGCCTAATAGAGGGTGTCCGCGTAATATGGGGTACGCCTAATACAGGTTTCACTGTATATCAATAGTCATTAACAGTATTGCGCTGTTGGTTGCATATAAGGAGGAACATTCAGTGGGTTATAATAGCATCAGGGATTCGCTGCCTTTAACTGTCAACCAGAGATGCAATTGATTTATGGTTATGTTGCCTATGAGTTGAATTTGTTTGAATACTAAATTATAGATTTATTTTGTTAACAAGGTCATTTACTTAAATGTAACTAACAGTGAGAGGTTTTTTAATAGTGGATTCACTTACAATAAAACTTCTTATGAAGAAATCTGCAATATTTACAAGCTTGCCTGAAAATGTTGAAAATAATATTAGTTTTGTTTGTCCTGTTTAGTCCCACTCAGGCCTGTTTTAGCGGTCGCTCAGTTTGGGCAACAGTACTCTGTGACATCACTGCTGGAGAGGTAGTTCACTTGAATTGTTTTATTCATTGCAATGCTTTCCTAGCTTGATCATGATGGACTTTATTTAAATCTCGGGTTGGTGGGACTGTTTAGGCCTCAAGCAGGTACAGTGCTAATGTACCAACAACAGAAAATTTTTTTTTTATATGATAAAAATTACAATATATGAATTAAAATTATAGTAACTATTAATGTTAGTTATAGTAACTATTAATGTACACTGCTAGTAGTCCCTCTCTGGATAGTCGAGCAGGAGAGCAAATACGCGATCAGTGATCTGATCGGCCAGTGAAAGTAATGCGAACCGAGGGGGCTCTGGGGAAGAGGGGCCTCTCCCCCAGTTTCCCCTTGGCTTGCTCCAGTCTCCCCGAGCTTGTTTTTGTGATAAGCTCACCCGCTCAATTGACTGAAAGGGGACAGCTAGCAGTCTACTATGAATGATAATATGTATAACATGACTATTCTGAGTTTCAAAATCTAAACTTTAAACTGTAGATCTCTCAAGCTATGCACTACATGAAAAAAAGAATCTTAATTAGGAATGTTCTTATTGTGTCAGGAATTGAGTGGCAGCAGAAAGAATAAAAACATGTCTTGCAGATAATGCTGAAAACCTTACAGTAGAACTTGTGTTAGATTTCTGCCAACTTAAGAAGTAATTTTATTTTTTCATGTTTCAATAGAGCCTTTAAAACGTTACTTGCAAGCAATCAGAGCACATATTTACTATAAAAGAGGGGGGGGGGGGAATGTGTACAACATACATACATACATACATACATACACTTTATTTTAAAACGCTAGCCACTACAACTATAATACAAAAGCTGGTTTCCAAGCGGGGCGTTTAACAAATATGTATATTACAAAATAAAATAAAAACAATTTACAATTAAGAGAAAATATTCAGCATAACTCAGTGGCAGGCATAAAGGCTACACTACGTTTAAACTGAGATAGTGTGTTTGCCCTGTGTTTGTGTATTCTTGGTTTGCACATGACATCATAAAAATTCAACAATCTAAAGTATACATCCCACAATACTGTTTCTAGCATGGCATGTTAGGTTTTAACAACGTTTTGCTTCAGACTTATAAAGGTTTTAAATGTGTCAGGCAGTTCATCACGCTATTTCAGATAAGCCATGAAAATAAACAAAATTGAACTAGTCTACTGTAGCATGCACGGTCATTATTTATATTATTTGTTGTCGTCTCCTTGCAGGGTGTGCTGGATCTGCCATCCAAGTGTCCAGATGGAACCTGCGATGGTTGTCGGTAAGGAATTGTGGTGTACACTGTTCAGTTAGTTTGAATTCCTCTTGGTGTAATAATGAATGGCTGCATCCAGAGTAGCTGGAGAAAGCAAGTCAAGTGGTGCCAAATATAAGGAATGTTATTAACATTGTTTCTTATCACTAATTATAAAATGGTTCTTCTTTGCCTTTGCCTTCATAGATTTGAAATTTTGTGGCGAACAAAGTTTGCTTGTCCTATCTGTTCCAAATCTGACTATACTTCTGTGACGTCCTCTTGTGAGGTACG
The DNA here is from genome assembly GCA_022457155.1 of Cladopsammia gracilis. Classification (NCBI taxonomy): domain Eukaryota; kingdom Metazoa; phylum Cnidaria; class Anthozoa; order Scleractinia; family Dendrophylliidae; genus Cladopsammia; species Cladopsammia gracilis. Next base: position 927,436 of record JAJGOT010000182.1, read on the forward strand.
TGTCTATAAAGATTAGCATTAGTTCATTACATCGATATTCTTGGCTTTCACATGACGTCATAAAAATTAAAAAATCTAAATAAAACGTCCTACAAAGCTGTTTCTAACATGGTATGGGGATACAAGTGTTATAATCTTTCACAAAAAGTTTCAGGTTTTAACGATGTTTTGCTTCCGATTTACAAAGGTTTTAAATGTGTCACGCAATACGTCACGCTATTTCAGATAAGCCGCGAAAATAAACAAAATTGAATCAGCTGAAAGTTATTGTTTGCATTATAAGTGCTTATAAGCCGAGTTAATTGAGCTTATAGCAAATACAATATTTTTGGATGTGATTTTTGGTGTAATTAAGGCTTTGAATTTTTGGCCGCCATCTTTGTGCCCCTGAGTGGGGCACAAAGATGGCCGCTCCATACATTTCTTACTAAAAATATCTAATACTCGTTCGCCTATAACTCTTGAACGAAATGCCTCTGCGCTTGAAAATTTGACCAAGATGTGTACTTATAAACTCTCTACAATTCCATAAACATTTTGGATTCGAAATCTATTTTTTAATGCTTCTTAATTTTGATATGACGTAAGTGAAAGCCAAGAATATGCATTTTCTTTTCTTCCTCAATAAATAAATTAATTAAATTATGCAATGGTATCTCATCCACTGATTTTGCTACTTTTGAAATAAGGCTAAATAAGATGGTTTTGTTTTGCAGAGTGGATCCAAAAGTACCAGTTATATGTGGAATCAACCCAAGTAAGAACTGATCCTGATTGTGTTGTGTTGATAGGAATACTGGATTATAGGCCCCGTCCACACGCATACGTTTACGTTCGTAAACGCATTTTTTTAATGCGTTTACGCCTCCCGTCCACACTTGGACGATGAAAACGGTCACCCTAGACGGATATTTTCGAAAACGCTCTCCAAAGTGGATATTTTCGAAAATGTGGTGTGGACAGCGTAAACGGATATATTTTCGTAAACGCTGATGTCACAGCTGTTTATGGCGCATGCTCAAGTCATCTAGCGCATGCTCAATGCAGATGTTTAGCGTTTACGTATCGTTTTAGCGTTTACATGTGGACAGGTGAAAACGAATCGTAAACGATGGCTGGCTTCGTGTGGACGGGAGCGTTTTAGATAAAAAAATATGCGTTTACGAACGTAAACGTATACGTGTGGACTGGGCCATAGTGTAATAACCTCAAATTTTGAATACGGGAACACAATGTTCTACTTTACTTCTGTATTCTATTCTGAGTTGTGTAAACTAAAATAACTGGTGACACAAGCACCGCTAGGATTGTGTCAATAGGTAGGTCAAAGTGGCAGTCACTCAGAACCATAGGGCTCGTTTGAAAAGTTTTTAATGTAACCAGAAGAGGATGATTTACAGTTGTGCAGGTATTTTAGTTTGAAAGAACAGTTCATCTGCAACAGATTTAAGTGATCCAGCACTAAGGTGGTGCCCCTCCATTTCTTCCAACAAGAGTAGGCAACTTCAAAATTAACAAACTGAGCACCTGTATATATACACTATATACACATGAATAATAATAGCAATAATACATTTCTAGAGCGCCTTTTCTCTGCGATTGAAAGGCGCTAATTATATACGAAATACACTAAAAGATACCGTTAAATTCAGAGAAAGCTTAAAAATAAAATAATAAATTGATTGCAAGTAAGATATTCTAAAAAAGCTAAAAACGTTACAAATTAAAAATTTACAAAATTAAGTTAAAAGAGTTTGTTTAAAAAGTTTGGTTTTAAGTTTCCGTTTGAAAAATATTAATGTCAATAGTTTCCGCATGAAGGTATTGCAGAACAGCTTTCATCTCAAAATTAAGAAATGTAGCTAGGGCTACACATACTAAAACTTTATAAAAACGTATTGTGCCAATGTACAATATAAAATTTCGAGCTTTCGGCTGTCCGTCTACAGCCGTCGATGGATAAGAATGGAAAAGTGACAACTGAAAATGTACAGTACTGGATTCTGTCCAATGGCTGTATAATATGTAGTAAGTGATTGTCAATCATTATCTGTGCGTGACATGGGTTTGCCTTAGGCCCACGAGATGTTATCATTACACAGCAGATCTTAGCCCAGTCACTTAAGTGTTTTATTCCCGCCCTCCCACCCGCGAGCCGCATCAGGGGGGAGGCCTTTGGTTTTGCTTCCCTCTTGCTGCGGCTTTGCTTTTTCCGGCAAACAATAAAGTCAGTGTTATCTGTACAAGGTGTTGTTGTCTTGTTATTTTGCTCTATGGTCTGATGAACAATTTCGTAGGATTGTATATATACAAGTGTCAATTAGCTAATTGTTCTTTCACAGAAGAACGATGTACACTGTACTGATGGTCAAACAAATGGTCATACTTTAGTATTTTATTCATAAACTCAAAAGATAGATCCACCTTGTAAACTGCAGTCAACAACAACACATGAAAATTGGTCCTGCTTGATAGGTTTCATTATAGAATACACTTATTCAGTTGATCAATAGGTACAACCACATTTCACATTGTTGTTGGAAAGTAAAGCATGTTAAATAACACCCAGGCATCCTTTTATTTGGTAGCGTAGCTGAAAGGCCTGATCAATATCACACCCCCATCTAGTGTGTAATCAGTTTAATTTACAGATTCCCAGTAGACATGGGATCTGTAGACGTTAACGTATTGCATACAGCCACAGCTCGTGGCGGTCTTTAAATTTAGGGTTGTTTTCGGGATGATTGTTTATTGATAGTTACCGCGCTTCATACAGAAGTAGCATACAGTAATTATTTATTGACTGTTGTTCGTCTTTGTTGAACATTTCAGACTTTGTCGTGATGGTGTGCCCCTGCCTCCTAAAAAGCAAAGCGGTTGCAGTATTTTTGAACAGTCAGTTGGCTCAGCTATGAAGGACTTTAAGGTAGGAGCCACCTGCAAGTGTAATAATGCTTCATTGAATAAAACTGGCAATACTTTTAATTCTGAGCAAACACTTTGGCAACATGTGCAAGCTTCAGTACAGTCAGTGTATAAACAAATCCCTTTTGGCGTCCATTTATTTAGACTTTCTTTATGTAAACGAAGAAAGACATCTTGTGGATACCAATACTCTATTTTTTGCTATGTGATTACAACCGAATATAACTAGCCTGTCAGCATTAACCCTTGAAGCCCTAATATCAAAATTTAAATTCTCATTTTTGTCCCTATACATTTCCCATAGAAGTTGTGGGGAGAAATTGTTTACATTTCAAGAGAATTCATTTTGTGCGATCATGTCCTTAATTCTGATGATCTTTTTTATTGATAAGGCATTGCTATTGCAAGGAGAAATTTAATTCTGATCACTCTTAAAGTGGGCTTAAAGTGTTAAGGTAATTTCACTGAAATAGAACTTACAATAGATTCTTGTTCAAACTTTGCCTACGAAATATTCATTATATGAAAACTTCAATTTTAAAATAAAAAATGGAGGTGCCCGTATTGGTTAAGGAGCTATCAGGCATCGAATATGCCCTATTTTGGCATTTTAGCAGTGTTGTTATAGCAGTGTATTGCCATTATTTGAAAAATCCTCAAAACTAAAAAACTCAGGAGAATATACTAAAGAAGACAACACATACATTGCATTGGTCATAGGTAAACGTTTTACATTCGTTTTAGACAGAGAAGTGTTAGCACTAGGCAAAAATCAGACAAAATCCGTTTTCCTGATAACTAAAATGCAAAACAGAGAAACTGCAGTTCAGCTCTATTTCTCTCATTTATTAGGTTTTCAACAATAAAGAAACTCAGAGAAACAGAGAAACTGCAGTTCAGCTCTATTTCTCTCATTTATTAGGTTTTCAACAATAGAAATTTAGTAAGTCTTTTCTCATACAAAGGTTTTGGGTACTTGATTGGAAAGGACGAAAAAAAGGTGGGGTGCCCGTGCTTGTATACGAGAAAACAGCCACTTATTTTTTTTCTATGTTCTAAATGTGCACGCGCTCGTGCACGCGCTAAAGGCCCAAGTAATTATGCGCAGTAAGTGATGTGCAGTGCAAAACTGTGGAATCACCTTAAAAGAGCGGCCTTCCTATAAAATTTCACTTTCGCGCTAAATTCGCCGCAACTCCGGAAACTGATCGTTAGGGAAATCAATATGAGCTATGATTGGTTAATGGAATTGGTTAATTGGTTAATGGAACTTTCTTTGGAAACCATCGGCCTATCGTAACAAACGCTGGTTTCCTAAACGATCCCCGAAAGCCTAGTGCTGAAAGCTGGTACGCAGTCTTCTGAAGTTTTTGAAGTGGCAAATATCTTTCCATGACGTCATATCCTAACTAGACCCATTCTCTCAATTGCTCCACCATGAGCAAAGAGGCCTAATTTTTAAACTTTGACAGGCCGTAGAAAGCTAAGGAAAAGCAGTAAGAAAAAAATTTTTTTTCACCCAAGTGATGAGATGTTATTTAGTGAAAAAATATTTGAAGTTAGTGGCACTTTAGACAAACCCTTTGCAATTGATGCATATAGAGTTCTCTTTGTGTATTTGCACTGGCCTGTGTTCTGCACTGTGTTCTGCCAGTGTTTTGCACTGGCCTGTGTTGCATCTTTCTGCTCTTTTTTCAAGATGGAAACGTAACCGTCATTATACGTTTAGTAGAGATGATGTGGTGCGTATTTGTTTAATCTTGCAGATTGGTATTGCTGTGGTTGCAGCTATTGTTGTTCTCATGATTTGCACCATGTTTGGTCTGTGGTACAAGAACAGAAAGTATGTGAATTCACTAGGCCTAATTTGGCTATGAAGCTTAGAGGAATAAAACAAAAGTTAATTCATTGAGGTTCAGGGATGGTTATTTATTTTCTTTTTCTTCCCCTAAACCTAGAAGTCAAGATAGAAGTCTGGTATATCGAAATTGGCGTATTGTGATGTGCCACAGTTCAGTCCATACAGAGAGTGCTATTTATATTGAAGCACACATGTAGCTCAGAAGATGGATTAAACCGAGTGGCTACACAATATCAAGTCAAAAATGTATCTCCGTTAAATTATTCCCCACAAATACATGCATACCTTACTGTAGAGAATACACCACAGCACCGGGGATCTCTGCCCTACTCTTTTATTCAACAGTGATTTGTTTTTTTTTATTTAATCGTCCAATGACCTGATCATTGTTGTAAAGGCGCGCTGGAATGTTAACTGTTCAGCACAATATGTTATTTACCTTATATGTTATGTAAATATGCTAAAATGTTGGTGGTTTGCAGGGTGGCTATGTTGGATGACAGAACAATGAAATTTCCTTCTTTTGGGAATTAAATTCTGTAATTTCCATCCTTAACTTTGTAATTTCCATCCTTGGAAATCCATGGACATTCTCAGTAATTTCCATCCTTTGGGAATTAAACTCTGTAATTTCTATTGTTTTTGCCATCCAACATGACCGTCGCGCAAATCCCCAATATTCGAGGATAGTTGTCTCTTTTTTTCTTTGGTTGTTAAAGGTGTCTCGATACTTGAAGATAGTGTCAAAAAGTAGCTTGATGTTATGTTTGTACACCTTCAAAGTTTTGTTTACTTTCTCTTTTGCGATCTTGAGAACTACCTTTTTTCCTAACATCGCTTCATGTGCAATTTGTGATTAATTTTCGATTTTAATCGCTTTTACAGAACTCTGAGAAACGGCTTGATGGATTTTTTTAAACGTTCACTGTGTGTGCAAAATATATGTGCAAAATATTATCTGAAAGTTTTATTGACATTGATTTACTGGAACGCCTTTAAATTTAAAGATGAAGACGACGTACGAACCGGCCGAAACGTTTGCGCTACAAATTCACCAGTGTTGTTGTTGTTTCTCGATTCATTTAATACCTGTATACAGATAGTAAGGTTTGAATATTATTGGCATTTATTTGAAATCAAACCTACAGAATTTGTTATTCTTGCAAAATATATATGCCATACACCATATTTTAAGATGTCTATGTGTGATGTTCAATGCGAAATCGTAAACGCGCAAAATTTCACTTTTACTGATTTCGAAGTTTCTTGTTTATCGTCGTCATGGGAATATCGATTTTACCAGAAAATATATCTTACCAAACTTCAATTCAAAACCAGGTAGTGGTAAACATTTCACGTTGATCTGACTTGTAAAAGACCGCTTAAAAGCCGATTGAAAAATTTAGGTATGATCTCCAGAAAACTGTATCGAAACACCTTAAATAAACTTGATTGAGATCAAACAATCATCTGAATGGAGACAAGGTGTTGAGGTTCTCTTTTGTGGCCAGGATTTGATTTAATCTGGTGCCCTTCGGACTAAGCCAACCAAGCTGTAGCGGTGAACAGTAGCGTACAGAGTTGTTTATTTTATGTTCAACATTGATGGTTATCAGGTTGACGTACAAGTACCATCGCTTGGTTCACAACAGCGGTGATAAACCAGGAGAATTGCCTCAGGTGGAGAGGTGTGCTGTGGATGAAGATGAAGAAGACGAGGAAGAGGTGAAACAAGACTTTTAAGTAACATTATTTTTTTTAACGCCAAAACAGTCGCACTGGGGAAAATTGGTTTAACTTTTAAATGATTCAAACATTTTTGTTACTTCAAGTTAAAGCAGAAGAAAGCGAAATCCAGTGCACACGCTAAAAATAGTAAATACCATGGAGTCCGTGTACTTAGTGTTCTCCTAGTACCCCTTGTAAATCAAATGTAAATGGGTGTCAGGACAACTGGAGTAAGCTACAGGAATCGCAGCTAAGCTCTAACGGGGTTGTGCGATTTTACCGTGAACACGATTTGTCATGCTCGTTATGAAGCGTGCAATGTTTAAATGTTTTGTGCTTGTCATATACACTGTAGGGAAACTATTTTTTACCATTTGATCGCTTTTACATGGGGCTTTTCTTCACTATATCAACGTCAATGTGAACCAATAAGCAAAGTTCATGTGTAATATCACTGTTTTCTTGCTTAGGTTCATTTCAAAGCTGGAAAGGACCGCGGCAGGAAGATTCTCAAGAAAATCAAGGACATGGCCAGTGGTGGAAAAAAGAAGGTAATAAAAAACATTTATTTATCGGATACGTTTTTTTATCCTTTTTTTCTGAATTTCTCTCTATCTTTAAAGGAGATATAGTGTGTCCGAACGTTTCCCATAATGATTTGCAATACTATTGTGTTGCGTTGCGTTGCGTTGCGTTGCGTTGCGTTGCGTTGCGTTGCGTTGCGTTGCGTTGCGTTGCGTTGCGTTGCGTTGCGTTGCATTGCATTGCATTGTGATATATTCTCACTGGGGCTACCAACTAACAATGCCTCAGGATGTAATATTAAGATATGGGATAGGCCAGCCCGAGGCGGTAGTGAGTAGGTAGCTCCCTGGAGCGTGCGCTATCATCGCTGCGGGGAGGAGGGAGGGGCGTACTTAACTAATCCTCCCCGAGCGCCATGAAAGGACTTTTGAGGTTATGAAGGACTGATCGCACCAGAATAAGATTATATAGCCAACAACGTGCCGGAGGTTGCGCAACCCATTCCCACGCTACTATTCTTGGGGTTTTAAGTTACGTAATATGTTGAACTTCGCCATTGTTTGAAGGAATCCCCGGTGAGAATAGTGATATATTCTCACTGGGGCTACCAACTAACAATGCCTCAGGATGTAATATTAAGATATGGGATAGGCCAGCCCTTCGGCTAAAGCTCCCTGGCAACTCACCCGAAGCAGAGTGTGCTAGGAAAAACCAGAGTGGAAGTACCAAAATGTAGACTTTCCTCCCAAAACTCAGAAATACGGTAAGCATGAAGCAGAGGATCATGAAGATAATGTGTCCTCCTCCCATAACTCAGAAAATCCTCCCTCCTTGTAGGTAGACTTGCCGCAAACTAAAACCGGCAAAACGGACTTGGAGAAGGTCAGCTAACTAACCTTGTGGTAGCACTGAATTAATGGAAGGGAGCCTTATAATAAGAAAACAGGACAGAAAAAATAGTAACCGCGCTGTAAGCCACATTTGAGTACTAACGGCTACCACCGCTACAAGGGCACAGGAAGTAAAGAGAACTGTAACTGTAACTGTAACTGTAACTGTAAGGCAACAGCCCTAGTTAGGATAACGTTGTAGAATCTTTTTCCAACCCCTGGACGTCGCAAGTCTGACTGTGAATGTCTGACTACCTCCAAAAACAAAAGAAAACAACAAAGGTTTTGGTTTCCAAAAAGTACCGTGTTAGCCAAGACCGTAACCAATAACATGGAAACTTGATGTAATGGGGCACCGGGGCCGCCGCGCTTTGGGGTAACCCTACATAATACCAGCAAGCAGACAAAACGTAGGCGCACAGCCTAATTCCGAGCATTGAGGAAAAAACATAAAAAGAAACACCGCTAAGAGATGGGTATAACCCCAAAGCGAAGCAACCCCGAAATACCCCGTCCAGGGACAGAGCAATGAAGGATATTAGACAATCCCTTCGAGGAAGCTTCGCAAAAAAGGCTACCCACGAAAAAAAGACAGAATACAAACTATAGACGGACACTAAAAGATAACACAGCGTTAGAAAACAGACTAGAATTGAAGTCCACTAAGGTAGGTCTGGAAGAGCTACCCAGGCAAACGCGTTGCTGGCGGGAAATTACATATAGCAGCGCAAAACACAACTCCAATTAACAGCTAAAACAAAGCAGCCGTGAAAAATTGCGAAAGGCCGCGCAAATAAAAAATACCTTGCCAAATTATGTAGTGAAAGGGTCCATTCACAACGCAAACATACGTGCTAGCGACAAATTCCATGACCAGCGCAAACAAATCCGTTAGTGAAAATATCCCTTTAACAGCGTAAACACACTAGTTCGCGAGAGCTCCATAGACCCGCGAGACAAATTTGCTAATGAAAAAATCCGTTAAACAGTGCAAACATAGCTCGTGGACAATCCAATTAGCAAGGAAAGCATATATGTTCGTGGAAATTCGCTTGACCAGCGCAAATAAATTTTTCTAGTGAAAAAGTCCGTAAAACGGCGCAGAAACATATTCGCCAAGGGAAAACTTGATACAACCGCGTAAACACATTCGTTTGTGAGAAGAGGTCCATTTACCAGCGCAAACAATGTTGCCAGAGAAAAAAGTCCACATAACAGCGTAAACAAGAGAAACACATACGCTCGAGAACTCCATACGACAGCGGAAACACATACGCTTGTAAAAATTTCCGTTAAACAGCGCGAACACATTCGCTCATGAAAAGTACAATATAACAGCGCGAGCGTATTCGTTAGTGCAAATTCCGTTAACCATCGTAAGCATAGTTTTTATTAGCTCATGAAAGACCATCTAACAGCGCAAACATATTCGCTCGTGAAAATTCCATTAAACAGTGTAAACGGACTCGCCGGCCCGTGAAAAATTCCATCTAACAACGCAAACATATTCGCTCGTGAAAGTTTCATACATACATACATATAACATATAACAGCGCAAGCATATTCGCTCCGGAAGGTTCGGTATAACAGCGTAAACATATTCGCTCGTGAAAGTTCCGTTAAGCATTGTAAACATATTCGCTCGTGATAATTCCATCTAACAGCGCAAACATTCGCACGTGAAAGTTCCATATAACAGCATAAACATACTCGCTCGTGGAAGTTCCGTATACCAGCGTAAACATATTCGCTCGTGAAAATTCCATTAAACTGTGCAAACATATTCGCTCGAAAAAATTTTATGATGAAAAGTACCATATAACAGCGAAAAACATATTCGCTCGTGAAAGTTTTATATAACAGCGTAAACATACTCGCTCGTGAAAATTCCATCCAACAGCGAAACATATTCGCTCGTGAAAGTTCCATATAACAGCGTAAACATATTCGCTCGTGGAAATCATCTAGCAGCGTAAACGTATTCGCTCGTGAAAATTCCATCCAACAGCGAAACATATTCGCTCGTGAAAATTCCATCTAACAGGGTAAACATATTCGCTCGTGCAAATTCCATCTAACAGCGTAAACATATTCGCTCGTGAAAATTATTTAGCAGCGTAAACGTATTCGCTCGTGAAAATTCCATCCAACAGCGAAACATATTCGCTCGTGAAAGTTCCATATAACAGCGTAAACTTATTCGCTCGTGGAAATTATTTAGCAGCGTAAACGTATTCGCTCGTGAAAATTCCGTCCAACAGCGAAACATATTCGCTCGTGAAAATTCCATCTAACAGCGTAAACATATTCGCTCGCGAAAATTCCATCTCACAGCGTAAACATATTCGCTCGTGAAAATTATTTAGCAGCGTAAACGTATTCGCTCGTGAAAATTCCATCCAACAGCGAAACATATTCGCTCGTGAAAGTTCCATATAACAGCGTAAACATATTCGCTCGTGGAAATTATCTAGCAGCGTAAACGTATTCGCTCGTGAAAATTCCATCCAACAGCGAAACATATTCGCTCGTGAAAATTCCATCTAACAGCGTAAACATATTCGCTCGTGAAAATTCCATCTAACAGCGTAAACATATTCGCTCGTGAAAATTATTTAGCAGCGTAAACGTATTCGCTCGTGAAAATTCCATCCGACAGCGAAACATATTCGCTCGTGAAAGTTCCAAATAACAGAGTAAACATATTCGCTCGTGGAAAATTTTGTATAACAGCGTAAACATATTCGCTAGTGGAAGTTCCGCGCGTCTAACAGCGTAAACATATTCGCTAGTGAAAGTTCCATTAAACAGCGGAAACATATTCGCTCGTGAAAGTTCCATATAACAGCGTAAACATATTCGCTTGCGAAAGTTCCAATAAACAACGTAAGCAAATTCGCTCGTGAAAATTCCATCCAACAACCCAAAAAATAACCCGGTTAAAATAACTCGGAAAAAAAAAAAAAGTGAAATAACCGAGTTAATTTTATGAGCGGCCGCACTTAAACTTGAACTTAAAACGTGAGAGATAATGGCCGTGTTTTCACGAGCGAGCAAACCAGGTCGCTTAAGCTTGTCGGCAATTAAACAACAAAGAAGGGCATTGTATTGTCGTTCTTTTGTGTTCTAATTTTCTATTGTCTTAACAAAAGAAAATATATCTACAGGAATGTTAAGCGAGAAAAACCGCCTCGTGAAAACACAGCCAATGTGATAATTTGCTGGCGAGAGCTACACAAAACAATACGAATAATGAGCGAAAACAATACCTCTGCACGTGCATTTTTATATTGTTATTGCTAGTAAAAATTCCATAACAGCGCAAACACATTCGCTCAGTGAAACAATTTCATTACACAGCGTGAACATATGAGCTAATGAAAAAATTGTACGAAACAAGGCCAAAAGTAAGAAGCTACAGGAATGCGAGCGAAAAACTCCAAGCTAGCAACAAACTTTAAGGCTTGCGAGCCACAAAGGAAGTACAATTCCCGACCTGACATAGAGAAAAGCGAACGGCACACTTACCGGGAATAACTGGGACATGTGCTATGGTGAAAACAAAACAAAAACCGTGGCGCAGCGATGATACAGGACTGAGGGCTTGAACGTACTTAACTAATCCTCCCCGAGCGCCATGAAAGGACTTTTGAGGTTATGAAGGACTGATCGCACCAGAATAAGATTATATAGCCAACAACGTGCCGGAGGTTGCGCAACCCATTCCCACGCTACTATTCTTGGGGTTTTAAGTTACGTAATATGTTGAACTTCGCCATTGTTTGAAGGAATCCCCGGTGAGAATAGTATCAAACACGAGGAACAGTGTTTCATCAGATTTCCAAACACCGAGAAGTGGATTGGAAAAACGAGGCGCAGCCGAGTTTTTTTAAACCACTTCAAGGTGTTTGGAAATCTGATGAAACACTGTTTCGAGTGTTTGATAAAGCTTCTCAAACTGATCGTTAAATGCGGAGAAAACGAAGGAATAAAATCGCCAAAATCTATGCAGATTAAGAAACGATTTCAAAACCTCCTTCACGGTAGTGATTTCCTTTGTGTTGTCATCGTGAATTATTAATGAGTTTGAGAATGTATTGTATTGTATTGTATATTGTGGCAATTCATGCTAGTAGGCATGCTAATCTGACCTCCTCAAAATGCTCACATTTAATAATACAAACGAAAAGCAAAACGGAAGATTGCAGTTAAATTGCCCTAAGTTATGTGCACAGGCTCAAGGGGTGGAAACGCATAAATTCATGAATTGTCGCAATTTATAATCCAAGGTTCGTTGTATTTAGTGTTTGTTTTCTCCTAGGAGAAAGTGACATTTGATGACGATGATGACGAGTATTTTGAATCGGTGCACCTGGAGCCGGGAAAAGAAGCACTATCAGATGACTTCTAAACACCAGACCTTCACTACACAATTGATTTGATCTTCAATAAAGCGTCACCTTAAGCTTTTACACTTCAGTAATGTCTTACTCCATTGCAGACGCAGTAATATAATGCACACTATGGCCTTCATTACACCTCTTTTTTGGTCCACATAAATAATTGCAGTAAAGTAATGCATGTTGGACGCTGATCCACTTAAAAGTTCAGACTCTAGGCGGTAACTTATTCGCCTGATAAAAGAGGACACGTTCAAGGCAACGGCTTACTGAAACATTGAAAATTCGCCATTCTAAAGTGCCTACCGTTTACGCAAACCATCGGGTTGAAATTAAACACCTAACGATAACTTGGCTTGATAGGACATCAACAAGGCATCACCACAACCAATAGCCATGATTTCTGACACTTTCTTAAAAAGCTTGCTATTTTGCTATTTACAAAGCTTGCAATTTCATTTTCTAACTGATGTTTCTAGAACCATAGAGAAAAAAATAACACCCATTGAATGCTTTCGTAATACGTTAGGTTTTCAGAACGAACCGTGTTGCATATGTTGAGGCTTGTCTCTCACAATAAAGGGTTCAAATGACTAGTTGTAGAGAAATTCGACATAATCGTTTTGCTAATGCTGAAATATTAATGTGCAAGTCAGAGTTCACACGAATTGCTGTGGAAGCGAGTGTTTCCACAGCTATTTCACGAGTGTTTATTCGCAGCAAAATATTTTGCATTGTATTTAGAAAAAACAAAACAAAATTAGTTTCCTCTATTGCAGAAACGGGATCAAAAGTGCACATTTTCTATGGGTTATTGACCTCTCACCGGATTTTATGTATTCAGTTGAGTATTACTAAGTAAAAGCACAACATATATCACAGCATAATTATTTAAAGGTTGGGGCCCGTATAAGGGTACGTAGATAAATGAACAAGAATTTTTTTTGCCACATAAGAATGTTAAGTAAACATGTTTCAAAATCGCTAGAACAAATAAAAGAACGAAACGTGTATTAAGTTTTGAGGCTTTTGTTGGGAATATAAACTTGTTACAACCTGTGAAAGACACAACATGTTTGCTACTTGATGATGGCCTGTTTTATATCGGAACTTCTTGTTGAGGGGTAATGAATCTGTCCATAATGTATGAATATTTATGCAGTTATCGAAAAATACGGCCAATGAATCTTTTTAGTAAATGGTGTGTAGTTTCCGTAGTTTGATAAGATTGTCTGGGAAAGAAGATTATCAGTTTATCATTCAAACTAGGCTAATGGTGAGACTGTTTTGACAATTATCACTCGGAGGAGTAACTTAATACATGGGAAAAAGATTTCCACTCAGGATAACCTCCGATCAGGCAAATTTTAGCAGCGCTCTTGTTTCCTCCATGCGAGTCCTGTTTTCGTTTCTCAATTTCCGCGGGAATGGTTTCCCAAGAGAAACAAAATTATAGTCTGGTTGCTGGTTAGCTCGGGTGTCGCCTCATCAGTCACTAAGAACAGTCGGTAAACACCCAGACGATCCATTAAACAAGCAAAAAACCTAAAATCGGGTGGCCCTACCCAGTTTATAGCACATATTTTAATTTTGCACCTTATCTAGGATTAAGCAACCTTAAACAACCATTACAGCTCTGTTGGGTGGACGATAATGCAAATCAGGACCATGGCAAATTTATTGCGATGTAGATTTAGTCTCGTACGCAGCCGTTATTTGCGCGAACGAGACTAAAAGATTTATGACGCTAGAGCAGTTGATTTGTAATGTAAACTGAATTCCGGAAGAAAAAAGAACACCACTGTGATAGTTGTATAGTTTATGTAAACATGTTTAGTTTGTGTTAAAATAAAATATTGAGTAGAGTAAAATATTTGTTGTCCGGTGTTTCTCTTCTTTCAGTTAGCTCTCATGGTTAAAATAATAAAATGCGTTACCTCGTGTACCGAGGTTTCTGTTCTTTGTTTCTGCAATTGATATTTTTGCCAGCAAACGACATCCCCATGCACAACACATGGCGAGCTAGGCCATATACCAGGTTCATGTATGACAAAAATACACGACCCCACAAGCGGCAGCGCTTAAACTTTATCGTGTTTAAATAAAGATGGATTGATTGATTGACATGTGTTCTGCAGTAAAGTGGAAAGTGTCGTGTGAGGTAACTGAGCATCTTACCGGTGTAAGTGCGGAAGGTCATGGGTGTCAGTAAAACGCGGGGTCGGGGTCGGGGTGGTATTAGGTCTAGGATTAGGTATGGGATTAAATATAATCCCTTTTCCTAATCCTAACACTATGCCTAATCCCATATCTAATCGTAGACCTAATCCCACCCCGGCCCCGGCCCCGGGTTTTACTGACACCCGAAGGTCATAGGTTCGATCCTGTCCCACGCTCGTGACATGATGAACATCACATATTTCGGATTTCATTACCGAGCTTAACTTATTTACCGTCTTTCCTTTTCACCTCTCGCGACGCTTTCGACATTGCTGATCCTAGAAGTGCGGGTCGAATGTTTTACATGAACCTGTAGTGTCACATGAAAACCAGCAATAAGGCTGATTAATGCGACAGATGTCTCGAGTGTAGGGTCTAGGGTCCCGTTCACACCAATGCACAAACATGTTTAGTAAACCTTCCCAAACTTTCCGTGATATTTGGAGTGAAACCTTTATGAAACGAACCCAAGCGTTCTAGTTTAACTGAACATGTTTAGATGGTTTGTGAATAGGGTGTTGGACTACGTACGCAGTTTAGAAAAGAAAGTCGTTGGGGGTGGTCGGCTATATCATACAGTGGAACCTCCACCAAGGGGACACATTGGCATTGGGACCTGCAGACGTGTCCCCTAATAGAGGTGATGGCTTTAAAGATTGAGTTTTGCCGGCCGGGACCAGGAGAAGTGTTCCCTTCACAGCGGTGATAAGTACAAAGATTATATGAGCGTTTTGCCGGCCGGGACCAGGGGAAGTGTGCCCTTCATAGCGGTGATAATTACAAAGATTATATGAGCGTTTTGCCGGCCGGGACCAGGGGACGTGTGCCCTTCATAGAATTGATAATTACAAAGATTACATGAACGTTTTACCGGCCGGGACCAGGGAAGTGTGCCCTTAATAGAATTGCAGGGCTTCACGTGTCCCTATATTTCCTATATTTTTTCAATTTCCCTATATCTCCCTATATAGTTAAAAAATGTCCCATAATCCCTATAATTTTATTTAGAATAATAAAGGAAAAAAATTATTGCTGAGCTCATGAACTTTTGTACTGGTGGATGTAACAAAGGCAGTGAATTTCCTGGGTCAATCAAAGAATTAACTGGTAAGTTCAATATGTGTAGCTGCTATTTAATATACCAATATTTGTCACCAATGAATTGCTTCAAAAGAAAAATGAGATCAGTGTAAGTCTAGATTCTTGCAGCCACTAATCCTTGGGCATGCTATTATGATGATGTTGCAAAGAAAATTGTCAACATACTTCAGGAATAGGGGCTACCAGGCAGCTGCCTCTCTCAGGCTTAGTAGGTTTGGCATCAGATGGACCAAATGTCAACAAAATCACATGGAGTACATGTAGACACGTACGGCTTAAACAACGACTGGAAAGAAACACACACTTTATTCCTGAACTGGCCGTTAGTCCACTGACTTTCACACACCTCCTTGAATACATTACATTCGCTTTTATATACTCTAAACAACGCCCTAACCGTGATTGGCTGAACTCGCACGCTCGACATTACACGTGAATTCTCGCTCGACACTACATTCTCTCCTTTCCTTAGAGTTGACTACGAATGTCCAAAACAAAACAAAGTTCAAAATAAACAAGTAAGTCTCTCAAAGTCAGACAGGAGTAAGTCCTGTAAGTTCTTTCAATACACTCCTAGTGTGGGACATAGTCTTGAAAGCGTACGGGCTTTCTGACGACACGTGAAGATCTCCGTAATCCTTCTTGAACAATCGCTGGCTCGGGAATGTTCACTTCCGTTTCCCCTTCTTCAAACGAACTCTCGGGAAGAGCAGGCTCGGGAACTACTGGATTACTTGCGGAAAATTCTGACCCGGTTGGCTGGACATCCCTATCCCTTCCACCTGTAAGTTCTCTGGATACACCACTCGGGTCGTTATACTTCTTTACAAAAACACTGTTACGTTTGAACTCGACTCCAGCACCGCTTCGGACTGTCACCTCACTTCCTGCCTTTTCAACCACCTTAAAAGGATCCGGACGGAAGTTGGTTGAAAACTTGTTTGACTTTTCTGCTTTCAGCAAAACTGTGTCACCGACACGTATGGACTTGGGTGTGGCACCTCTTCTTGAATCTGCATACAACTTGCCTTTCAGCTTGTTGGACCAATCTCGATCACGAACTTCTTCCAATGGCACTGCAACGGTCTCTCTTCTCAACTCCGGCAACTTCGACCTCATCTCACGCCCAAACATCAAGAAATATGGCGTGGCACCTGTGGTTGCCTGTGGAGTGGACCTGTAGGCTGCCAACCAAGTAACTAACTCGATCCTCCAATTCTTTCCTTCCAGATTCGCGATCTGAAGACATTTGAGCAAGGAACGATTCTGGCGTTCGACCTCGCCATTCGCCTGAGGCCACAATGGTGTCGTCCGTCGGTGTTCAATACCATTGGTTTGTAGAAATGACCGAAACTCCTCGGACGCGAACTGGGGACCATTGTCTGTCCTCAAAGAGTAAGGTACACCAAACCGGGCGAACATAGGAGTCATAGCCTCGATGATCTTGGCACTTGTGGTAGACCTCAGAACAGCAACCTCCAAAAATCTGCTAAAGTAATCGACGACCACCAAAATGCTTTCCCCTGTGGGTAGAGGTCCTAACAGATCTGCACTGCAATCTTGCCAAGGAGCACTTGGGGGTAACACACGAGACATTGGATCAGGTGGATCGTAACTTGAAGTGACTTGACAGCCATGGCACGCCTTGCACACCTCCACATCTTTGTCCATTCCCGGCCACCAGACTTTACTGCGCAATCGGTATTTGGTTTTCACGATACCCTGGTGCCCTTCGTGTGCCAATCCCACCACCTTGTCTCGCAAGACCTTGGGAACCACTATCCTTGTGCCACGAAGCAAAAGCTCGCCATAGGTACACAGTTCATCCTTGACTTGCACATATGAAGTGAGTGTACAACGATCCCAGCTGCCAGACTTAACACAGTTCTTCACTAAAGACAGTTCCTCATCACTGTAAGACGCCTCTTCAATTTCGTTGGGTGACAAAGCAACAGGCACACAACTCTCCACCACAGCTCTGACAAAATCATACTCCTCACCATGGTCCACCTGCTCAACAGCGTTTAACCGAGACAAAGCATCAGCAATGTTCGTTTTCCCAGGCCGGTACACCACTTTAAAATCGTACCCCTGTAAGCGCAGCACCCACCTCTCAATTCGAGCGCAAGGCTTTGACGTGCGTGAATAGATGCGTTCCAGGGGCTTGTGGTCGGTCTCCAGCTCAAAGCTCAGCCCTGACACGTACATTCCGAACCGCTCACACGCCCAGACCAGAGCCAAAGCCTCCTTCTCCGTTTGGCTGTAACGCCTCTCCACGTCAGTCAAACTCCTCGAAGCATACGAGATAACTCTCCACGTTCCTCCTTGCTGTTGAGTAAGAACGGCACCCAAACCAACTGGGGACGCGTCTGCAATGATTCTCGCCCTGCAGTCAGCTCTGAAATAGGCCAGTGTCTCCGCCTGTGTAATTAAATTCTTCAGATCTTGGAAAGCTGTCTGCTGTTCCTCGCCCCATTTGAAGGTAACACCTTTTCTTGTCAACTCTTGAATTGGCTTAGCAACAGAAGCAACATCCGGCATGAACTTCGCAGAGTACTGGACCAGACCCATGAATGAACGTACTTCAGACGCATCTTTCGGAGGCCGTGCATCTCTGATCGCAGCCACTTTCTCTTCACTTGGGTTTATGCCATCGCTGGTCAGTTCATGACCGAAGAACGTGAGCTTTGGCAACCGAAATTCGCACTTTTCTCCATTCACCGTCAACCCCACTTCTTTCAACCTGTCCAACACCGCAAAAAGACATCGGTCATGCTCGGCTACATCTTTGCCATGAATAATGAGATCATCTGCAATGTTCGCTACACCAGCGCAACCTCTCAACACATCCCTGATAATTTGCTGATACTTTTCTGGCGCTGACGTCGCTCCAAACATCAGACGTTTATACCGATACAAGCCTCGGTGCGTGACAAACGTAGTGATGTATCTGCTTTCTTCGCTGAGCATAATCTGATGGAATCCCCATCTGAGGTCAATCTTGCTGAACACCGTGCTGCCATTTAAGTCGTACAAAATTTCCTCCACAGTGGGAATTGGGAATCTCTCGCGGATTATTGCCTCATTCGCACGGCGCATGTCTACGCATACCCTTACGTCTCCATCGGGTTTCGGGATCACTACCAAAGGCGAAATCCAACTTGAAGGACCCTCTGGCACTTCCTCTATTATGTCCTGGTCAAGGAGCTCGTCTAGCTTCTTTTCCACTTTCTCTCTTAACCCGAAGGGCGTTCTCCGCACTGGCTGGGCAACAGGCTTTACTGATTCGTCGATGTGAAGTTTGAGCTCTACCCCTTTAAGCAAGCCGACACCCTCAAACAAGTCCTTGTATTTCTCTCGGATATCGCTCTCCAGCTGACCAGCAGTTACACTGTTTGCTTGTGAAGGACCAACGCGTAGGAGATTGAGTGTCTCAGCGGTTTCTCGGCCCAGCAGCGTTCGTCCGTTGCCCTTGACAACCACAAAGTCTGCTTTACAATGGGCATTGCTCTCAGTCAGCATCACATCTGCAGTAAAAGTTCCAAGAGTTGGTAAAGGTTCTGTTCCCCCATATGCAAAGAGCTCTCTAGCTGATTTGCGTGACTCGCATCTGATTCCGTTCAGTTTAAGCATCTCCCAGGTCTGTTGACCAATCACATTACACGTAGCTCCAGAATCGATAAGCACATCAGACAACACCACACCTCCGACGACTAAAGTCACCACACCACAGTTTTGCCTCCCGTCTTCCACCACAAACGCATAGTTGGGACCTTGAGCTCCTCGAGGAGGTTCTGCATCCTGGCCTTCTGTGACAAGATTCATCTCGCGAGGCCTCCCGCGTCCCCGCGTGCGTCCACGTCCACCACCTCGTCTGCCCCTGCCGACTTTGGACCCTGGTTCAGGCGTATTGCGTTGCTGGCCTCGAGGACACTTGACCTTAAAGTGCCCAATGCCTCCACAACCTCTGCAAACTCGGTCACGAGCCGAACACTTTCTGTCTCCACTGAAATGTCCTTCTTGCCCGCAACTGAAGCATGTCTTCTTTTTCCTGGAACCAGCAATTGCATCAGACTTGCCTGCACCCACTGCATTTAACTGATCACTCACTTGACCTTGGCCCTGTTGACCTTGGCTGTTCACTGGACTTCCCGCTTGTAACTGATCAGCACTGTATTGTTTCAACTGGCGATCAACTGCTTCTTGTGATCTTGCAATTCTCAACAAATCTTCCAATGTGACTGCTCTCTCTTTCTCCAGGAATTTCCGACGCAATTTACTCGAATAACATTTATCGATCACTTGATCACGGATGTAGTCATCTTCGTTTTCGCCAAATTCACAACTAGTCGCACGTTGACGAAGCCTACAAACGAACTGATCGACAGTTTCTCCGCTTTCCTGCGCGATTTGCCTGAACAGGTGCCTCTCGAAAGGAACATTTGCCTTTGGAATGAAATAGTCATCCAACACTTTAACTGTTTCCGCAAAACTGGAACTCGCACCCTCGCCGGCAAGCGTAAAATAAATTTCCTGCACATCTATTCCGGCCACATGTAAAAACAAAGCTCGCTTCTGTCCGTCATTCTGTACTCCTTTCCCGGTAACGTACAAATTAAACGCTCTCTTCCATTTCTTCCACCGTTGATTCAAACTGTGTGGTTCAACCTTTGGATTAAACCGTTCTAAAGTTCCAACATCCAAAACAACCGCCGTACTCGAACCACTTGAACTAGGCGTACCCGATTCGCTCGATTCCTCGCCTCCCGGCATCGCTGACAAAATCCCTGTCGACTACCACGACAAATCGCTCGATCCCTCGTCGCCAATGTAGACACGTACGGCTTAAACAACGACTGGAAAGAAACACACACTTTATTCCTGAACTGGCCGTTAGTCCACTGACTTTCACACACCTCCTTGAATACATTACATTCGCTTTTATATACTCTAAACAACGCCCTAACCGTGATTGGCTGAACTCGCACGCTCGACATTACACGTGAATTCTCGCTCGACACTACAGTACAGTCAAAAACGTACTCTTAGATGAAGGACTTCCTGCAGGTCTTTTGCCATTCATCCCTTGCAACATTCATGTTGTGCATAATGCTTTCCATGCATGCATTAATGCATATGGAGAGGCATCTGAGAAACTAGCCATAGATCTTTTCTATTGTTGAAGAGCTCACCTCGCAGAGAAGATAGACAATATTCGTATTCTCGGTATGGAACTGGAACTAGCTTGCAGACGAGGCTCATGCGGGGCATTCTTTTCACATGCAAATATTTTTAATGATATTCCTCCGCATGAGCCTCCATTGCAAGCTAGTTCCAGTTCAATACCGAGAATACGAATATTGCCTATTACATCCACGTGTTGAATAATTTTTAGGTCTTGTGTTAATCGTTTCTACTCTTTTGTTAATGTCAAGGTTATTTTTCAAAACACACGGCGCATCATATCTTTCTTCCCATACAAGGACCGTCTCAACCGATCACAATTATCCAAGGTCATTTATCATCTAACGGTAACAGTTAAGTGACATTCTATTAAATTAACTAAATTAACTAAATTAACGATTGTTGTTGTTAATAAAAGCAACATAGTTTTTTCCTAACAGCAAAGCTATTTTGTGACTTTTATCTGCCTCGCTGCGTGACCAGGTGACATATTAACCGAAATTATATGTGAAAGGTAAGTAGTAGATAGTAGAGAGAACTGGCTCAATTCTGTTTCACGCTGTTTGGAAGCGTTTCTCATTGTGCATTTCCCCAGATGATCAGAAACCTGTTTCTCACCAAAACGAACGTTTTTCTCCACACCCGTCATTCAACGTAATGAGAAACGCTTCCAAACAGCGTGAAACAGAATTGAGCCAGTTCTCTCTACTATCTACTACTAAAATTTAGCAGAACTTTTTTCCTTCTTCCGGAGCAGGATTGGAGGCGGTGGAAATTCTCTCCCAAAAATCTGTCGACGGACAACTCCGGAGGTGAAATTCTCTCCCAAAAAAAAAATTCTGGAGGCGGCAAAAATCTCTCCCGGAAAAGAAAATGTTTGATTCCGAAGAAGAAGAAATTGATGACACTCCTGAAATTATTCAAGAAACTCGCACAACATGGCAGTCTGGTAAAAACTCCAGACTGGAACATTTCAAAGTTGTCATCCGAAAAAATCAGGGAAAAAATCAAATTCCACTCAAAGATCTCGAGTTTTATCAAGAACAAATTCTCTCCCAAATTCCCCGTGACGAAATCACAAGAAAAAAAGTCAGGGAGTTTGTTAAAGCTTCCAAATGGAAAAAAGTTAATGGCAACGATCATGAAATTTTCAATCACATAACAGGTCACGACGGCAATGACTATGAGCACCTGGAAAAATTTCTCATTGACGATTTTAAATATTTCTCACTGGCATATGATGATCTTCATCCCAGCAGAAAAAGTTTCTTAATTTCAATCAAGTTCTTTTCGCCCTGTTGAAGAAGAACGGTTTCAATCCAAATGAAGATGATTTCAAACTGCTTATTCTTCCATCAAGACGGGAGGAACAAGAAAAAATCATCCAAACCATCTTCAAAAAATTAAATTGGAAATAAAATGGATCTTGAAAAAGCATTTTCCAACGAAGCTGAGCGAAGCGCAGCCAGTGACCATGAAGATTGTTCCACATGCTCAGAGGAAGAAACAAGAAGCGCAATGAAACCCCAACAACATCGACGAGGAATTTATTGTCTCTGATTCGGAGATGGAGGAAGAAAGCGAAGCTGAGCGAAGCGAAGCTGAGCGAAGCGAAGACGCAATAGAACTCCTCTTTGAGTCATTTGTGAATCTCCAAGAGGAACACAAGATTCTCAAAAATGAACTCCAAAAGCAAACTTGCCTTCTCTGGGAAATCCACCGGGAATTGAAAGAAAGCGAAGCGAAGCGAACGAAGTGAGCCGCGCGAAGCGAAGCGAAGCGAAGCGAAGCGAAGCGGTGTTTTGAAATAACAGACTTTATGAATATGAATGTTTTACATTCATATTCAAATAACCGCTTATTACCACCCACAACAAGTCATTCATTTTATTTAACTTCATTTTTTTATTTACATTGACGACACAAAAAGTGCCACACTGTGACACTAATAAATAATTCACAAAAAGTGCCACAGTGTGGCACTAATAAAGAATTCACAAAACGTGCCACGCTGTGGCACGAACAAAAAGTGCCACGCTGTTTAAATAACGCTGCTCCAAAAAGTAGGTTTTTTGTCTTCCGTTGGCTTGCCTTCCGTCTCACCAGTAAACTTTTCCTTTATCTCATCCAAGCACTTTTGTAAGTAAGGTTGAATATCTGGATGTTTTGTGCCAAGTTCGCGAAAAGATTGGTTTACGACTTTTAACATCTGCCCACTGTTCATGTTTGCTTTCTACTGAAGTTGATCGCGCAGTGTTTGCGTTTATATAGTGTGAATTGCATCATCATTGCATTATCTTTAATTTTAACTCAAACTTCCTGTGTTCCAGTGTTCACGCGTTTTTTATCACACGGATCACATTATGTGTGTGTTTCAGAGATTTTGAACATCGCTCAATGGAACCCAAGAATTAAATTTGTCAGAATAATCTTTCCATTTTACAAGCGCGAGTTTTCGCTTATTATCACGGCGAATAACCTTTTCAATTCGAAACACATTTTGTGTTGTTCTTTGAAGTTCCGCCTCGTAAAATGATCCAGTGATTTTTTCTCCCAACAGATCGACTAATTTGTGCGTTACAGGATTTGTGTTTAAAACCTCATCGATAACAAATATCCCCTCTGTCCAGTTCGGCGTGAAACCTTTGTCGAATATCTTTCGCTTATATTTTGAAATTCGGACTCTATCACCGACTTTGAATTTAGCTGGGTTGTGTTCAGCATAAACTAAATCTCCATATAAATTAGCGAAAACCTTTTTCTCATTTTCCTGTTTGCTCGCCTCTGCGGGGCTCATCCGAATGCTCGAATGAAAACGATGATTATATTGATCCACTAACTTGTCAAGTTTATCGAAATACACTGTATTATTGTTAGCAGAAAACATCCGGAAGAGTCGTTCCTTCATCGTCTTGTTCCAGCGCTCGACAACAGACGATTTCTCTTCATTTTCCGTCGTATATAAAGTTACCCCATTCTTATTCAGGAGATCCTTCATAGTTCCGTTGAAAAACTCACTTCCCTTATCAGTCCAAAGCATTTTCGGTTTTCGCGCTTTCGCAAATATGGATCGGAAAGCATCAGCCACTGTTTGACCTCGCTTGTCTTTCAGGGGACGAATCCAACCGAACTTTGAGAAAACATCGATCACCATCAGGAGATATTTGATCCCTTTGTTCCACTTCGAAAATTTCCCCATCTCGACCAGATCAGCTGCCCAAATGTTGTCAACGCCATATGAAATGACTCTTCGTTTTGGGAAGCGCCGCCTGATTGGCTGGTGAAGTTCGTTTGCCAGATTTTGAGCCCAGCCTTCACTCAAAATCTTTTCCCGTTTTTTGGGGCACCCAAACCCAGTTTTTGTTTTGCATCAATCACGTTTCTTGCCAAAACATGACCCCACTGTCTTTCTTTCCAGGGAATCGCATCCAAAGCGGCAACCATTTTCCTGTCTGCTTTATTTTTACATTTGCGCGGATCCGCTTGTTTTGCGCAGACTGAATAATCAACATCGTGTTGCATAGCAACTGCGTCTGTTTTTCCTGTGGGCTGCTGAATAATTTGGAGAATCTTTCCAGTGTTTTCATCGAATCTGACTTGCTTATCCAATGGGTTATAAGGGCCTGTATAATTATGACCTGGGAGGGTGAAACCTTTCTTTGGTCTTGGCAGTTTCCCAATCAAGCTGTGAACATCCAACCCACCGCCATCCAAATCTGCTCGATCTGTCTTATATTTTCTGTTTGGTCTAATCGCCGTACTCAGTTGATTGAGCATATCGGAAGAGGTTTTGGCAAGAAATGGTTTCATCTTGTCCAAGGCAAAATCCAATGCTTTTTTTTTGAGCTTTTTTGTTTCGCAATAATTCACTGGCTCCATAACGACCCATTTCAACTGTTTTTTTCCCTAACCAAGGCAGTGCATGAGCCACGCCAGTCAGCGCAAGTTCACCAAAACCCCACCTTGTGAGGGCAGATTCAGTTTCCCGATTTTTTTACAAATCTTGTTTTTTTGATCCCACAGGAAGCGCAATGGCAAAACCACATCTTTCTGCCATTTTTTGCGGTCATATATCCAGATGGTTGCACGCATTCAGTTTGTTTTTTTCCTTCACGCAATATGACTTCATTTTCAATCGAAATATTCTTTTATGAATCTTTCATTCCCCATCGAGTCAGCCAGACTGAGAGGTTTGAGAATATCATAGAAGTCTTTCCCTTGTGACCATTGATGGAGGAAAAACAAGCAATAATACCCGCAAAGGAGGACTCTGTTGATGTTTTGATACTGACTGCTGTTCCAGATCACCGGTTTGCTGCTTTTGAATTCTTGGGGAAATCCCATTCCAAAACTATCAAAATACCACAGAGCCCGATCTCCGGGAGCGCAGCACACCCAGTGAGTTCCTGCATTTTCAAGCGAATCAAGATTGATGATGCAGGGGCTGTGTTCTCGGGGCATGACTTCATTCCTGGCGAAATCCCTTTGAAATTGGGAATTTCCAGAAAATCAATCCACTTCATGAGATCAACATTGTTCAGGGGTTTGTTCACGAATTTCGGTTTCACAATAATGCCCCGAGAATTGGGATGTTGTTGAATGGACTTTTCGTTCCCAGCAGAAGTCCAGCTCCTTTTTTCGATTTTTTTTACCCATCCCAACAGTATTTCGTCCCCAGTTTCCGACGAATGGGGGAGGTGGTGCCCAAGCTGAGCGAAGCGAAGCTGAGCGAAGCGAAGGGGCTCCCAATCTCGGAGCGCCGTTTCCTTTTGGGCGTCCAACTCTTGGAGCGCCTTTTCCTTTTGGTCTGCCAACGCGTGGCGCACCTTTCCCAAACATGTTTTTAACCATGTCAAGTGCCAGTGGAATTCCGATGGAAGCCAGCACAGTTCCCAACAATTCGCCTGATTGTTTTGCTGATGGTTTCATCACCAGTTGTCCTCCTGATCTCATGGCAGACAAAATATTTTGTTTCTGTTTATTTGTCAACAGATGTTTATTATCAATCAGTTTCTGAATTTTATCTTGGGGAATGAGAAAGCCACCCACCTGACCGCTCCCACTTATCTTTTTCACAACTTGACTCGCTCCTTCACTCGCCAAACCAGCCAATGTTGACAACCCAAGTGTTTTAGCCAGGGTGGGTGCCAGGGAACGCGCCAGGGGAACAATAGCAGAAAATAAACTTCCACCCTGCCGCATCACTTTACTAACTTGCGTTTTCGATATCTTTATCTCAACTACCTTTCCCAAAGCCGCAGCTTTGCCGATTCGTCTTATTTGATTTGCCGTGAGCATCAGTTCATCACTTCCGCTTGTTTGATTGCCACCCAATCTCAGGGTGATAGGGCTTTTTGTTCGGAATGCTCTTCCAAGCTTGCTTTTTTGCCCTTCCGATAGATTTACTTTATATGGGTGATATGTTGCCATTTTAAATGATAACATATGTTTTCCGATCACACGATAACTAATTCATTTCCAATCTTATCAATTTTCACTTCTTCTTCATAGAGAACCACTGCATGTACATTGAAGTTTGCAGCTGCAGCTGCGCTCAATCGATATCGGAATATCAACTGCTTGGGATCTCTTGTTGGTTTTTCGCTTTGGAAGGAGAGATCGAAGTAGATCAACGGGAAATCTCGGTCGAAATTTTCCAGATTCAGCTGCGTTCCAGTGTTGTAGTCATTTTTCCGCATTGCATAAGCCATGACATCCTGGAAAATCCTCACTTTGCTTTCACTGTCATACTCTGTTTCCGGGTAGAAAACTCCGTTTCCATATTCCAATCGACAGTTCAACAAGGATGAGTTTGCATCTGCTGCATTCAGCTTGAAAGTGTCCATCAGATATGGGTTATCTTCTGCCTGGTCGTCATTGGGTGGAGCGGTTCTTTTCAGCCAGACAAAAATATGCCGCACATTGTCAACGCTCGCCGAGATCTGGAAGAATCCTGATGATGTTGCGGGAGCAGATTGCTGATACATTTCCCCCAGATATTTCCATTGCGTTTCTTTCAGGAATGAGCTGACAAATTTGTCATAAAGTGAATCTTTGGGAGTGAGTCTTGGCACCCAAAGCAGAAATCGATTCAACACAACTCTTCCCTCATCAACGCCGTTTGCCATATGAATGAGTTCCCCATCATTTTGAAGCTCAATCTCGAATTGCAGCTGCATGGGAACCAACATCTTATCCTCCAATTCTTCGAAAAAGGAAAAACGATTCAGAGGAATGATCGTGTTGACGTTCTTTGCACCACCGTTTCCATCGTTTTGCACTGCTTGAGTTAGCTTCCGGCGAGCTTCAAATCCCGCATTCTGATTAGCATTAGCTATTTCACGCCCCGTATCCAAATACCAGAAGCTGTTCTTGGCGACTGATCTGCTAAAGTCGTCAGAGTATTCTAACAAATGCTTGACGAAACAGACCTTGTAAAGATTATCAGTATCATAAATGATCTTTCCTGCAGATTTTATCGTCAGGTGCTTAATCAGGGAATGAGCCCCATTGATCACTGTGATCCTGTCAGCTGCCCTATATCCAGCACCATCTGCTATCTTCTGGAGTTGAAACCGCACCTCGAAATAAGCATTATACCAATCATAGAATGCCGATCTGTCATTTATTGTGAATTTATAACCATTTTTCATTTGGTGCTGGGCATTGGCTGGAGCCCTGATTGTGTCATCCAGCTGGAAGCGCACCAATTCATTTCTTTGAAGATATTCATTCGATCGAAAAGCCATTTTAGATTATTTTTTCTTTTCCGAGGCATCTTCGCTCCCTGTCCAGCGATCAACCTGCTCACTATATCATTAGCAGTTTCTTCGGTGGGAGGGGTTGGTTGGGGCCGAGCGGGTTGTTTTTTGGAGGAGGGTTCCCCTTTCTCATATTTCCCAGTTTTTTCATGATCAAATCACCAGATTTTTCAACTGCTTTTTTGCCGAGTTTATCTCCAGCGTGAGAAATTCCTGATTCTAATGCTTTTTTCGCAATGGGTTTTGCGAATTTCTTGAAGACGGCTGATGCCACTGCTCTCATTGGTTTGAAAATATTATCCACAATGACACCTGTTCCTTTGTGCCGATAAGCAAACCGTCCCAATTTGGGGTGGAAGTAACGAGTAAATTCATAACTTTTCATTTTATTACCTTTTTCAAGATAAGCGAGAACGCTGTATCGGCTCCATTCAGGTTGATAATCCTTCTTTTTCCATCGGTGATATAAATCCGAATGGTGCTTATTGTGTTTTTTATTCACAGGGCTGAATGTTACTCTCATGGGTTCAAGGGTGAAACTATATGATGGCCTCAGAACAGATGTTGAAAAGGAATAAATGATATCACTCTCTTCTCCATCAACAAGCGAATCATTTGTCAGATCACAATGAACGTTCAGCATATCAGTATCTTGACTGAGGTTTGGAACTCTGGGACCAACATTAACTTTGTCTTTCAGAATCTTTTTATCGAAACCAATGAGATCGTTGAAATTGGATTGGTTGAGATCAAGCTGATAATTTTCTGCCAGTGTGATTGTTACTCTGAAGGTTGTGGGAGAGAAAGCAAGATTGATTGGGAAAATGTCAGCTTTTCCAGATTCTTTCACCACTGTTGCTTTTTGAATAAAGTTATTCATCCCCTCATATTCCCAAACTCCAGCTGGGAAGGTGATATCGGAAAATGTTTTCCCACCGTCAGAGCTGAACCTGATCAGTTGATTCTGGCGGTCAGCATTGATGTTATACCACGTAAAACTCATATTGATGACTCGATTCAACCCAACAACATATTGGGAATTTGGATCCAAAGCAATGGGCCGATTGAAATTTGTTGTGAAATTTTCTGGTTTGTTGCCGCCAGTCTTGACGGAAAAGGATGACAGGACGATTTCTCTTTCGATTTCCATTTTATGGTTTGAAATAGTTTTTGTAGATCTTCTCATGCTGGGATCGATTGATGATCGATCCCCTCTTTCAGGAGAAGATCGAGAATGCCAACTCCGGTATTTCTGATGCCAACGTTTGTATTCCCAGCAAGGATGGAACCAACGATAACCTCAAGCTTCTGGAGAAGATCTGCGGGGTTGGAGAAAAAACGGACGGCCCCAGCTCTGCTGACACCCGATCCTTTAAATGGCTTGAGTTTCCCTCTATAAAATTTCATGTAGTCATTCAATACTTTTCTGTTAGCCTTTATTGGCTTCACTGCCACAGTCAATTCATCTGCCGTTATTTCACCGTTCTTGAATTTTTTTTTCTGATAGCTGATGCGGCTGTTCAGTTGGGCTCTTTTTTTTAAAGCCGGCTTTATAATGCTGTTTTCAATGAATTTTTTTTTCTTTTCTACCGGAACATTTGGCTGAGCTAAGACTTTCTCCGTTTTGTCATAATTTGATAAACCCATGTTATCTAGTATGTTATTAACTGCGTCTTCTTGAGCGTCTTCCCCGTCTTCCGCTTCCGCTTCTGCTTCCGCTTCTTCCTCTTCTTCTTCCATAGCATAATCAGGAACGCTCTCTTCATATATAGATGATTCACCTTCTAACTCTGCCAGTACTTCTTCATATGTTGGCGGTCTTTCTGGAAGTTGCTTAGCTGCTTGCGGTGCAACAGCTGCCTCATCAGCATCAAATAAACCTTCAACATCCATTTCTTCAAATTGATCTACGTCTGGATAATAATCAACGCCTGGTTTTTCTTCAATGACTTTCTTTTTCCTAAGTCTTGGAGGGGGTTTCAAATTCGACGCAATCACCTCATCCAGTTTCGATGTGACTGGATTGAACATTTTTTCAAACCCGATTTGGCTTGTCTCTTCACCCAACTTTTTCTGGGTGATGGCATCATGAACAAAGTGGATTGTATTACCCAAAGCAGATTTGCTTTTTGCAATTTGTTGCCATTTCAATAAACTCATTTTTATTAAGAATCATAATCTCATAATCTCATAATCTCATAATCTCACAAGTTGTCTCATATCAAGAAGAACGTTATCTTCTCTTTTAAAAATGAAGATCCCAAATTATGATCGCCATGATCCAATCACAAATTTCCAACAACTTCACCCTTTCATGCCGGATCGAACTTTTAGAATGTTGATCTATGGCCCTTCTGGGTCGGGGAAAACAAATGTTCTTCTGGATATGATTTTCCGTTTGCTCTTCTACGATAAAATCTATCTCTATGGGAAAAAACTTGACCAAACCAAATATCAACATCTGCTGAAAACGTTTCGTCCAATCAGCAAAGAAGCGGGGTACGATGTTGTGGAAGCAGCCTCAGATGAAATCATCCCAGTTTCGGCATTGTCAGGGGAGAACCAAAAACTGGTTGTTTCCGATGATTTTGTTTGCGAAAAGAATCAAAAGCCATTGATTGATTATTTCATTCAGGGCAGACACAAGAATTGCTCTGTGATTTATCTTTCGCAAAGTTATTTCCAAACACCAAAAGATATCCGCCTGAATTGTTCGCATTTTTGCATCTTTGAATTCCCCAGCAACAATGAAGTGTCCCTTCTCTGCAGGGAGACACAAGTCAGCAAAGAAGATTATGTGAAGGCAACGCATGATCCGTTCTCTTTCCTGTATGTGGATAAACCGAGGAAATTCATTGCCAAAAATTTTGATGAAAGCATTTAAAATGAGCTATTCAAATGGACTGCTTTCTGAAACAAGCACCTACCAAGGGGGCCGAGATGGAAAAGATGGACTGCCAGGCGTTGGTTTCAAGCTGACGCCTTCAGGGGATTATGATCTTCAAAACAAAAAAATGACCAATGTCGCCGAAGGAACAACGAATTCGGATGCAATTACAAAACATCAAGTTGACACGCTTGCAACGCAGTTGCGGGCAGATTCTCTCCAGGTAGATGGTTCCTCGCATATGACTGGGGATCTTGATCTCAGGGGACAGAAGTTGGTCAACCCCGGGGAAATAGAAATGAATAGCAAATTGATCACAAATCTGGACACTGATGAAAACCAGGATTTGTCAGCGGTGAATATGATCACTCTGAAAAAATTCCACCCTGCTGCTCCGGCTCACACTCATGAAGTCACGAAGGATATTGATTTAAAAGAACTTTTCAACGTGAAAAACTCAAAACAGCAGACGTATCATGATTTGGGAGCGCATTATAACAACCTGGTTTCTTATAATGACGTTAAGAATGTCTTTCTCAGCCGCAAAGAGACGTTTCCAATGGAGACGGCTTTGGATATGGGAAATCACACCATTTTTAACGTGAAAGATCCCGAAGTTGCCGATCAAGGCGCAAACATGCGATATGTGGACAGCCAATCCGCGAAAAAGCTTTCGTTGGAAGGTGGAACAATGACCGGAAACCTGGATATGAACTCGCAACAAATCAACAATATTGCAGCGCCAACTCTGGAGCATCAACCCACGCCAAAATCTTATGTGGATAGAGAACTTAATCTCAAGATAAGCAATGTGGTAGTCCACACGATAGAATTAGAAGAGAAGCTCAAAAAATACGTAAATGAATCGCATATCACGTCAACCTCGCATCCAAAGGACGCATTCCGCTATCTGATGAAAGATGTGGATGAATCCAGCTCTGAACATAATATGACAGTAACTGGCATAACTGATTTTTCAAGTTCGCCGCATCTTTTCAACAAGAAGGCGTATGACTTGAAAATAACAAAAGATCATTTTAATGAATACTCTGGGAGACTTGGATTCAATATGTTCAAACTCCCAGAGGGAGAATACACTATTTGCATTGAATTCTTCCTCGCGTCAATGGATGGTGTTAGTGTTAATGTCGTGAGCCCAAGCTTGAATATTAACCAACAATCAACAAAGAAGTTTTCCACTTATACCCGTTCCATCATCCATATGCATAAATGGAAGATCACTCCACCTGAATTTATTTATCTGGATCTGAAATGGCGGGGAACTGCCGAATCAACTCCAGAAGGAAATGCAAATCTGATCACATATGGAGTTGCTGGTTCTCAACCTGATGTTGAAAGCAGCGTTTATGATTCCCCTTTCGTTTTTGAGGAAGGGAAGATGGTCATGGAGACAGACTTGGATTTGAATGGGCACATTTTGACGGGAGGGAGATACGTGGCGACAGGGCACTATCATCGCCTGGATAATCAGGATTTGTTTTTGTTCTTTAGGAAGGTAGCGAAGTTTCTTTTCTTGCCAATGAAAGCCAAGTTGGTTGGAGCAGCGATTATGTTTGGAGGAGTTCAAAACCCACCAAAATTGGATCTGACCTTGTCAATGACAGTTAAGGGGCAGCCATGGAGCAGGACTTGGCTGGGACAGGTTGGAAGATCTGCTTTCAAATATGACCTGGGGGATGGGGTGGAATGATGAAATGACGTCCATGCAGTTCTCACCTCAGAAGTGGCTTCCAATCGGTAGTACCGGTGTGGTTTTGTTGTGTTGATCTTCGAAATATGATCTTCTCCCAAAAAAAAATGAAAGCGAGTCGAAAACAAAGCATCTTTGGTTTCAATCACATTGACCCATGCATTGGGGAAGAAAAACTGGAAGAGATCAAGCAACTCTTCCGATTTTATCACAAAAGATTCTGGTGCCTGAAACGAGCTCATCGCCATTTCAAACGCGTGAATCTTTTGGTGAACATGACATCGTCAGCGCTGGTTGCAACTGGAGCAATCGCAGGAGCAGCAACAATGAATCCCATCATTTTGGGAGTGATTTCAGGTGCAGGATTGGTCGTCAAAACAGTGAATGAAATGAAAAACTGGCAAAGAAAAATCGACATGGCAAAGTTTGCTTTCACAACTTATGAGAAAACATTGACTGATTTGCGTTTTGCCTTGAGGAGTGGAAAATTCGACAGAGACGAATTTCTCCCTGCAATGGAGGCGGTGGATGGGATTGTGATTGATTTGGGGCTGGATTTGGAGAAATTTGAGAAAAAGTATGAGTTGCGGTTTGAGTGATTTTTTCATTTCTGGGAAATGAAAAGAACTCAGTCGTTCTTGATGAATAGAACTCGCACCCAGTCTTGCTGGCTCGCCCAACGATCGGGTTTTACTTTAAACGACCATTGCCCTGCTGGGAGATAATGATTAAATGTTTGTTCATCAGGAAAATATTCATAACAGCGATTGTAAAAGAACTGGGCAAAATCCTCATAATTTTGCACAATGCCATAGTCTCCTGTATCTTTGTTGAATATCACTTGCTTGTCGTTTTCTCCAGCAAATCTGTCCACACCTTCATCTTCCCATGGAATGAATCCACTGAAGGTGTCTAGCACGCTTTTCCAAACAGCTATGCGATTGCGCCTCCAATCTTTCTCTGCTGCAGCCTCTTCTGCATTTTCTTCTGCAATCCTCCTCGCGAGATTTTCATCTATTTCCTTGTCTCATCTTTCTGGTTCGAGAGTTGATTGGTTCAAGTTCATCACCGATTGACAAAGAATTTCTGCAAAAGATTCCTCCTCTGCTTCTGGAGAAGGAGACAGAATTCGCTCTTCTTTTGGCTTGCGTGGGTGGGGAATGGGTGGAATTCGCGCTTCTTTTGGTTTTCGCGGTTGGGGAATGGGTGGTTTTCGTGGTTGGGGGATGGGTTTGGGAGGAAGAGATGGTGGTGTTGGTTTCTCCACTTTTTCCACTTGGAATTTTTCTCCATCGCTTCTCCGGCGGAAACTGTTTCTCCCACTTTTCAACGCATTTTGAATGGTTCTTGCATCAATGCCCAGCTCATTTGTAGCTGCTGACATACTGGGGAAAGTTTTTGTTGTTGAAGATGAAATGATACGGACAGGAATGGACTGAATCTTCTTTGGAATGGGCGTTTCATCTTCCATCCAAGGATCTGTGAAACCTCCTTTTTCGAAGTTTCTGAACAGGAAGAATTTCTTTCCGTCTTTCTTGACAAAACGATCTTCCCTGTTGAAAGCGGTATAGATTGCCTGACGACTCACTCCAATCCACTTGGCCATTTCAGCCTGTGTTTCAAAGCTTTTCAGCGGTGGACCTTTGGGAGAATCACGAACTTCAAATCGAGCAGCAGTTTGATTCGCAACTCGGACTTCTCTGCCTTGGAAAGTGAAAACGTTTCTCCCTTCGTTGATTGCTTTGTTGAGACATTTGGGAGAGAATTTCATGAATCTGGCAAGAGCCGACTGTGAAGGAAATCTTTCACTGAGACGCTGTTGCGTGAAAGCATCAATCAAAACCCACATTTTCTTGGGTGACAATTTTTTTGGATTTTTCTGGAGATCTCTTCTCTAGAAAATGTTTTTTGGAAATGAATTTTATTTCAAAAATATTCTTTGGGGTTGTGATTTTGATTCCGGAAAAATCTGAAACCGTCTTTTTTGGAAAACGATTTTTCTCCCAAAGTTTGCTGGAAAAATAAACCTCTGAAGAGTTCTATCCAGGAAAGAAGTTTTGAAATTTCAAAAACAAAAACAAAAAATGAAAACAGGGATGAGATAAAAGATTTTTAGAGAGAGTGGAAAAGTTCAAAACTGTCAAGGAATGAATTGAAATTTGCTGGG
Organism: Cladopsammia gracilis; assembly: GCA_022457155.1. Lineage (NCBI taxonomy): Eukaryota > Metazoa > Cnidaria > Anthozoa > Scleractinia > Dendrophylliidae > Cladopsammia > Cladopsammia gracilis. The sequence goes on from JAJGOT010000182.1 coordinate 961,796, forward strand.
AGATTGAGGGAAAAATGTGGTAACTCCCAACCTCCCTAGGTGCCAAATGACAACCCCCAGACAAAAGTGACAATCCCCACTGGGTAAAACAATCCCCAGTGGCAAAACCAACCTCCCTGGGTGGCAAATGACAAATCCTGGAAAAACAGACTTGCACGCATCCTGAGAGTGAAAATCCAAATTTCATTTCCCCCAATTTGGACAGATTTCTGTTTTTCAGATTTTCAGATTTTTTCTGGAGATCTCTTCTCCAGAATTTTTTTTTGGAAATGAATTTTGTTTCAAAAATATTCTTTGGGGTTATGATTTTGACTCCGGAAAATTCTGAAATCGTCTTTTCTGAAAAACGATTTTTCTCCCAAAGTTTGCTGAAAAAATAAACCTCTGAAGAGTTCTATCCGGGGAAGAAGTTTTAAAAATTCAAAAACAAAAAAAAACAAGAAATGAAAACAGGGATGAGAAAAAGATTTTTTGAGAAGAGTGGAAAAGTTCAAAACTGTCAAAGAATGAATTGAAATTTTCTGGGAAAAATGCAGTAATCCCAGTGACAAAACAACCTCCCTGTGTGCTAAATGTCAAAAACCAGTGAAAAGTGACAATTCCCACTGGGTGACAAATAACCCCAGTGGCAAATGACAAATGATTTCACATCCAAGATGTCAAATCAAACTTCGTCTTCATCTTCGTTTTCATCCCTGTCCTCATACTCATCAAAAGCTGAGGCAGTTTGAACCATTTCCTCCACTAAAACCTCATCCACAATGGATGTGATGGATTTGACGTTTCCGCAGAAAAGGTGCTTGATGGAAAAGACAACTTGCCCGCGAAGTGGAATTCCAATAAGTTCTTTCTGTTTCAGGACGGGTTTTTTCTTCCCATTAACTAACTCCCAAAATCGGCAAGAAAAATCCGATTTGGGGAGTTTGGAGAGATAAATCTTTGCATAAATCTTCTCCTGCTCAGATTTATCCACTTTTAAGAGAGCGAAATCTCCATCATGGAATTTGGCACAAGATGGAGCAAGCTTTTTCACTTCCGCTTGTTTTTCCATTGCAGCTGAATTGAGATGTGTTTCCAATTCATGGAAAAAGGGGATGTTTTCTTCGGGGAAGTTGATTCCCAAAGAGAAAGAATTTCCTTCATGAGCAAATACTTTGAATTTTGTTTGAAGTTTCAGTTGTAGTCGTTGGTCATTGTGGGAACATGGGAGCAGGCAAAAGGTGATCTTTCCAGTTGATCGCTTCACGGGATCTTTGAGAGTGATATCGGGAATGGAAATTTTTTCGGGATTCATTTTCTTGGGTGAGATAAAAAAAATGATTTAAAACGCAAAAATCCATTTATCCATGAACTTGCGATCCTCTTCCGTTTTAACTGGGAGAAATCCAGTTGCTATATCCACAGCTTTTTGAAAGTTTCTTTCATTTTCAACCCCTTTAATCCATGCGATGTCTTCATCCGTCAACCCGCATTCTTTGTGAAATTTGGGATGAATCCAAGTTGCATGATTTTTCATTTCCTTGAGTGGGATTCCTGTTTCTTCAATGGAAAAGAAATCTTTGTCTCCGATTGTGAAAAGTTTTTCTTTGACAATCATTTTATTTAGCTTTTTTTTCTCCAATGGAGAAAAAATTCAAAACGTGGCTTGAAAATCTTCAGCGCATTTTTTCATATCAGCATTAATGTTGGTGTAAACTTTGGGCATTCCTTTTCTTGCTCGAGAACGCATAAATTTTTCATCCGCAGCCTTCTCTCTCATGAGGTTGATAAAATGCTCCAATCTGGGAGATGCCCAAGTGACTTCGTGAGATTTCTCAGTCGAATCCAGAAAATGAGTTTTTTTCTTGCAGAGTTGATTGAAAAAAACTGTGCGCGACAACCCAAATCGTTCCTGAATTTCCTCTGCAGTGAAAAAATCTTCCCCATCAATCTGGATAAATGGTGATTCTTCTTCCTCCTGAATGTAAAACACTTTTTGGTCGGCTCTTCTGAAATACTTGATGTTGCCCGATTTGAGAACTCGTAAAATCGTTTTAGATGGGAGCCTAGTTTGTTCACTGGCTTCTTTGAATGTGAAAAAGATTTGCTTTTCTTTTCCTTCCTCTTGGATTGAAAACTTCATTTTAAATAGGGAAAAAAGATTTTTTTCTCCATTTAAAATGAATTCGCGAGAATTGAAAAATTGGGCTCGTGAAGAAGGAATTGTTGGACATTCCCGAATGTCCAAAGCTGAATTGATGGAACTTTGGGAAGAATCGCAACCCGAGAGACCGAGAAAAAAGGAAATGTCAAAGCAGCTCGTTCGAAAATTCGGAAAAGACGAAAAGTCAACCCCCTGGATATCGAAAATCCTAAAATTGATGTTCCTATTTTAGTTCCGGAAAGAAGAGATTTTCCTTCCAGAAGAATTCCTTCAGTCATTGAACAAAATGTGGAAACCGTTTCTGATTGGTTGAATTGGCTGGAAAGTGCGGATGATATTGATGTTCGGAGGAGATCGAATCCCGAGGTTGAAAAATTGAAAAAGCAGATTGCTGAATTATGGAAGGAAGAATTTGTTGTGGAAAAAAGAGAATCCGCTTTGAGAGGTTTTGCGAGATCATTTGGCATTCCCAGCAGACCAGGTTTTTCTCCCAGAGAATTCTTGAAGACTGTGAGCCGGAAAGTCATTGATTTGTTTGAGAGGAACAAGAGAACCAAAACAAAGATGATTCTTTCCTGTCGAATGAGTCGCACGGATTTGGCAACTGGGGACGTGATTGAGAAGATGGCTGATTTCCATTCCCGAATGGAAGTGAATTTGGAAGGAACAGACCGGAAAGAGCTCTTCCATCGCATGGTTGAAAGAATTCTTGAAAACCTTGCGAATTTTCAAAGGAGAGGATCGAACTGGAGATTCGAGGAAGTAACAGATCTGACAATTCTTTTCACCGAGCACCGACCATTAGGCGGAGGTTCTTTTCTGAAACTCCCTCCCACATTGAAGAACAAGAAAGCTGTGGTGAACTTGAAGAATGAGGATGAAATGTGTTTCAAATGGAGTGTGACAAGAGCTTGTTTCCCAGTAGAGAAAAATGCAGAAAGAATTTCAAGAGAATTGAGAAAACACGCAGAAACACTTAATTGGAGTGGTTTGTCTTTTCCAACTCCCCTGAGTGACATTTCAAAATTCAAACTGAGGAATTTGGGAATGGCTGTGAATGTTTTTGGGTTTGAAGGCGGATGTCTTTTCCCCCTGAGGATTTCTAAAGTGAAAGGAAAAATGATTGACCTGTTGTGGTTGAAGGAAGGCTCGAAAACTCACTTCTGCTGGATCCGCAGTCTCAGTTGTCTTTTGTCGGATCAAGTGTCAAAACACAATGGTGCAGTTGTTTTCTGCAGGAGGTGCTTGAACCACTTTCCCAATGAAGAAAAATTGGAGAAACATGTGGCATCTTGTTCCCAATTTGAAGCTGTGAAAATCGTTATGCCGGAAGAGGGGAGTGTGGTGAAATTCAAAAACTTCAACAGGAAAATGATTTTTCCATTTGTGATCTATGCCGATTTTGAAGCGAGGCAACTCCCCGTTGCATCTGCAGGGCCAAATCCAAAGGAAAGTTTCACAGAGAAATTCCAGAAGCACATTCCCTGTTCTTTCACTTTCCATCTCGTTTCCCCGTTTGTGAAGCGAGATCCAGTTTTGTTTCGAGCAGAAAATGATTCAGTTGATGTTGGGGAAAGATTCGTGGCAGATTTGGTGCAGTTTGTGAAAGAAATTCAGGAAGAAGTGAAATTCCCGAAGCGGATGAAATTTGGAAAGAAAGAGAGAAAGTTGTTTCATGCTGCAACTGCTTGTTGGATCTGTGAAAAAGAATGGCAATTGGGGGAAAAGAAAGTCAGGGATCACTGCCACTTTTCCGGAGAATTCCGAGGAGCAGCTCATGAGAGTTGTAATCTGAATTTCAGGAAACCCAAATTCACCCCTGTGTTTTTCTACAACCTGACTGGCTATGACGCTCATCTTTTCGTGAAAAATCTGGGAAAAATTGAAGGAGATATCACTTGCATCCCCAACAACGAAGAAAAATATATCTCCTTCTCCAAGAAAATTCTGTTGAGAACAAGATTGAATGACGAAGGGAAAGTTGTGAAAATTTGGCATGAAATTCGATTTCTGGATTCAGCCCGATTCATGGCAGCTCCCTTGGGAAACCTGGTGAAGAATTTGACGGATGAAGACTTCCTGGAAACTCGGAAAATCTTCGAAGAAAAATGGGAGTTGATGAAACGGAAAGGAGTCTGGATTCCACAGAAAAATTTCAGGAGAAACTGCCTGACAAGAAAGATTTCTTCTCCAAACTGAACGATGAGGGCGTCTCCGAGGAAGACTTTCAGTTCGCTGAGAAAGTTTGGAAAGAAATGGAGATGAACAACATGGGAGATTTCCACGATGCATATCTGAAATCAGATGTGACTTTGCTGGCGGATGTTTTCCAAGAGTTCAGAAAAGTTTGCCGGAAACATTATGACGTCGATCCTGCTTGGTTTTACACTTCTCCCGGTCTGGCTTGGGATGCCGCTTTGAAGGAAAGCAAAGTTGAATTGGAACTGCTGACTGACCCAAACCAGCTTCTGTTCTTCGAGAGAGGAATTCGTGGAGGTGTTTCAACAATTATGCACAGGAGAGCCAGGGCCAACAACAAATTCATGGGAGATGATTTCAATCCTGAGAAACCTTCAACCTTCATTCCCTACTGGGATGCAAACTCCCTCTATGCTTGGGCAATGATAAATCCTCCCCCTGTGGGTGAGTTTGAGTGGATGAACGAAGAACAATTGCAAAACTGGGAAAATGAAAGCTGCGTGCTGGAAGTGGATGTGGAAATCCCAGATGAATTGCATGATTTATTCAATGATTTACCACCCCTCCCAGAGAGAAAGATGATTGGAAAAGTGGAAAAGCTCATTCCCAATCTTGAGGACAAGGAAAAGATGGTTGTGCATCGGAAAATCTTGAAGCAAGCTCTGGATCTTGGGTGCCGCTTGACGAAAATTTGGAGGGGAGTGAAATTCAGGGAAGAAAGATGGTTGGCATCTTTCATTCAAAAGAACATTGCGTTGAGGCAAGCATCCCGAAACGCTTTCGAGAAAGATTTCTTCAAACTGATGAACAACGCTGTCTTCGGGAAAACAATGGAAAACATTCGAAACAGAATTAACTTTCATTTGGTGTCGTCGCAGAGGAAACTGATGAAACTCTCTTCCCGATCCAGCTTTGAGCATTTCACAATCTTTGATGAAAATTTGGTTGGAGTTCATATGCGGCGACCTAAGATGCTCTTCAACAAACCTGTTTTTGTGGGGCAAGCAATTTTGGACATTTCAAAGACTTTGATCTATGACTTCCACTATGAGTTCGTGAAGAAAAAATGGAAAAAAGCGCAGTTGTGTTTCACTGACACTGACTCCCTGCTCTATGAGATTGAAACAGAAAATTTGTTTGCGGATATCGCAGGAGATGTTGATGCAAAATTTGACACTTCTGAATTTTCTGAAACGCATCCGTGCGTTGTGGATGGAACTTTGGAGAGAAAAAACAAGAAAGTTTTGGGACTGATGAAAGATGAAGCTTGCGGTGGAATCATTGAAGAATTTGTGGGATTGAAACCAAAATTATATTCCATCAAAATGCATGGAGGTGGGGGAACAAAGAAATGTAAAGGAGTGAAAAAGAAAGTTGTGAAAAAGCGAATCTCGCATAAAGACTTTGTTGCCTGTCTGGAAAGTCAGAAACCGGCAATGCGGCAAATGGAATGCATCCGCAGTTTGAAGCATGAACTCTTTTCCCAAACTGTGAACAAGACTGCGTTGAGTGCAAATGATGACAAACGATTTGTGTGCGAAGATGGAGTGGCCACTCTCGCTTGGGGGCATTGGCGGTTGAGAGGAGAAAAAAGTTCTGCTAAATTTTAGTAGTAGATAGTAGAGAGAACTGGCTCAATTCTGTTTCACGCTGTTTGGAAGCGTTTCTCATTGTGCTCCTTTCCCCAGATGATCAGAAACCTGTTTCTCACCAAAACGAACGTTTTTCTCCACACCCGTCATTCAATGTAATAAGAAACGCTTCCAAACAGCGTGAAACAGAATTGAGCCAGTTCTCTCTACTATCTACTACTAAGGTACCAGGGTCGTAGAGCGTTGACCTTGATCTCCGTGATAGCGTCGGGTGGCGTGGTCAAAGTTATTCTGAGTTTTTATCGAGATGATGACAAAGGATCGGCATTCGAATGACACATAAGTCGCATACCGTTTGACATGACAAAGCACAATTCAATGGACATATAATCAAACAATAAGCGTAAAGTTTTGACTCGGTGCGTTTGATTTAAAGTTGTTCCGATTAGAGGAGATCGACGGGAAAGCTGTTACAAAGGCTCTGTTGGAAATGGAGCTACCTTTTCTAATGGGAAGTGCGACAAGTGAGATACATGGTGTGTATTTTGCTTCGTCTTTTTGTTTAGAATTTTGTCCTAGCACGCGAACGCGGGTTGACCCCGGGGTTGACCACACAAGCCCTTTTCAGTGTTAGATTAAATGAGTAAGATTTCTGATTACACTAAAACATGTATTAAGCAGACTCCAAAGTAAGTGGACACATCGTATTTTATTGGACACAAGCATCAGTGAGTTTCGATGTTTTCCTTCCCATACTCTCTGTGTACGATCCTGTATCAAACAGACATCTTACTGACGATCCTTATTACGGTTTTGGAAGCTATAATTATGGTTTTTGTATGAGAATCTAATGTCGAATAATTTTCGTTAAGCGGCTGTTCTAAAAAAAAATAAACTAAAGCTACACGGCAAAGAGTTCTACTGACAAATTTTGGGGGCCTTGCTTGTTTTAGTTTTCCATACATTTCTCTGTCTCTGGTTTTATGTAAACAAAACAAGGCTTATGTCACGCAAAATTCGTTGAGAGGGAAGGGGTGCGTTGTCGCGAACGCCTCTCTTTGGCACAAGAAGTCCATGACAATTCTCAAGTAAGAATGATTTAATCGTAAAGTCCCTAGATCTTTAGTCACAATGTTCACCAATACCGAAAACGCATTCACTCTGGTCATTCACATGGCCTGTAAAGTAACCTTATCTTAACTTTGCAAATTTAAAAGCCTTACTGATATACGTAATTTCCTACTTGTCAATGAAGCTAAATCAATTGATAAGATCAATAAATGAAAATATTGAAATGAATCGATTTCCGACAGCGTGACCCAGTTAAAAAAGAAAAACGTAAAACTTTCTTATACAAGCGCTTAAGTATAGGCTACCAGTGTAGCCTCTTGTTAACTGACAATTGGTCGAAAAATAGTAGTTAACTGACAATTGGGTACCCCCATTAGCACCCTCAGTGCTAGATTAATTTGTCGTGTGTTTGGCCTTATTTACAAAATGGTAAAGTAAGCTCACTGTAGCTGTCGAGAAAAAGCTGCGCCGGGTTTACAGCTCTTTACAGGCAAATTCACCGCGAGAAACATCTTCAAGCATCACGCTTCAGTGAATGTTCTGACACCTATAGAATGAATTGAATTCCATTGTAATAATCTAAACGATAGTATCAATTATATATACGGAAAAAATCCTCCCGTTTTCGCGTTATTTAACGCTATATATTTATGTTAAGTTTTTTTTTTGTAATTTCTAAGTTTTTCAGGTTTGGAATTGTGAAATGTAATACCCTAATCAGCCTGAAGGTTATTTTCGGGGGGTTTTGATCTCGTCATTTCACGAACAGAAATCTAGAACCGGAAAGAGTTACGCGATTAACATCGGAACGGATAGATTGCCGTCCAAAATGGTGGCGCTGTTCAGATGTGTGTTACTTTTCCTTTTTACCCTCTTAAAGTTTGATGTTCCCAATGTTTACGTATTTTTCTACGAAAGAGACGATAACTTTGTAATAGGAACGAAATTAAAAAAGCCCGTCAAGGTTGTTGAAAGGAGGTGTCGCAGAAGATTCCTGTCAGTTTTTAGAATTTTCAGTCAGTTCAGTTGCAACCTGTCGGTAAACGAACTTGAAATGTTCACCCGTATACAGACTTCTATTTTATGAGAGGGGTGAGTCCAGTGATCTGTTTTTGGTCGTATCGTAAGTGTCTCAGTAAAGGCTGTAATTTGAGCTGGTATTCGCTACGCTTTATAGCTGCGTGGAGCTCGCTAAAACCTTCGTTGGCATTTTTGACAGTCTAGCGACTGCTACGTTTATGCCAGCCCACTGTTTGACTGAGGCAAATATATGTATATTTCTATGAATACATGTAGGTGAATATCGTAAAAAGGGTTGTTGTTGTTCATCGTGGTGAACACACTAGTAAAGAAGTATTTTTCGTTTGTCTCACGATGTAGTCACTTCCGATGTGGATCGCGAAGTTTCGACTGCATACTGCTAGTCTTCTTCAGGCGATGGGGTCGACTGGTTACGCGTCACCTTATGAAGCACGATGCTCTGCTGTGATTGGTTGGTTTTCAACAGCTGTGACTGGCGCATTTTTTATCCTCGTTGTTTCGGCGAATTGTTCCCTCGGCGGTCCGTAGCCGTAGGGCTCTCCTGTTGTTGTGTTTCTTGATCGTGGGCATCCATGCTTCTGGAATTTCTATTCCACTGTCCCTGTTGATGTTGTGTTGTTAGGGTTAAGTCTTATGTGGATCGCCTCTTTCGCCGCTGCCTACAACAACAAGGCGTACGCGCTGTTTTCAAGTCGGAGACTACACTTAGATCACACCTAGTACGGCCTAAAGACGCTGTTGACCCGACTAAACAAGATGGCGTGGTTTACAGAGTTCCCTGTGAATGCGGTAAAGTTTAAATCGGCGAGACTGGAAGACCTATGCAAGACAGTACTATATTATTTCTGCCGCCATTGTTGTTGGATTAAGATATGGAGAGTGACACTCCGGCGTAGTCAGGAAACGACACGGAGTGTCGCTGGTGGAGTGCAGTTTTTTGCCCCGGCCGCGGGGAGGACACGCGGCCGTATTGCAGCTAAAGATAAACATTTTTGTTTGGCGACCCGCCAAACGCATAAGGGGAAAAAAACTGCGCTCCATTCTATGGTGAGCTCCGAACACAGATCACTCGGGAAGGGAGGGTGGGTCGCGAGCTTTCCACTGCGTGGTTTTCCGTCAAAAGATGCCAAATTAAGCAGGGAGCGGTTAATATATACCCGTTACACCAATGAGAGCCCCCCGAGGGTATTCCATATCCATTTGCACGAGACTACTGGCTTGCATGCATAATAAAGTATATTCAAATGACTTTGAATAGTACTATATTATTTCTGCCGCCATTGTTGTTGGATTAAGATATGGAGAGTGACACTCCGGCTACGTCACTCCCTTTCCTACGTTTGCTAACAGAAGGGGCTTGAAACCACCCGAAAATATATCCCCTTTCCAAACCTTAAAAATCCGAACCCGCTCCAAACCCCCTTCCCTCCAAAAAAAAGGAGAAAAGACACACGCATTTGTATGCTAAGCCGCCTTATACTAAGACTACACTTTTTACAGTGACAACGAGAGATACAGTCCCTCTTAGCCTAAGAGAGGCGGTATCAAGAAATGGTCTATTGTACCGGGTCAAATTCGCACATAAAGATTTAAACAATAGGCCTTTTGTTTTAAGTGACGCTGCCGGAACCACGCCGAAAAGTTCGAAGATGATCGTAAAAAATCTTCGGCTTAACAACCCAAGCGCGTGCATCTTTGTGTTCACAAATAACTCTTTCTGAAATAGACTCATAAAACTGGTTCGGTCTTAGATTTACACTTCCAGTTTAGTAGAATGTGCGCTCATACAAGCGCACTTTAGCGCAAAGGTGTGCCTTAGGGAGTTGCGATCTTTTGCCTCCAAACGCCAAGTGCATTTATGAATAAAAATAAAAACGCATATTTACATAAACAATTATTTTTCGCGGCGTGAGATTTATACGCTTTCACCCCGGCACAAAAGACCGTAGTAAACCAAAAATCCCGACATAAAACGAGTTAACTACTTTGCTAGCTTGTTATCCGGGGAACTTAGATGCCAGTAGCCTCCCAAAAATTGATTTCTAAGCAAGATGCCAATGAATAAAGCAACACGTTTACGTAACAATTATTTATGCGGCTACAAGATTTGAAAGGTTTGTAACTCGAACGAAGCGCATTTGAAACCTCAAGAAACACAACCAATGTGTTGTTGTTAGAGGAAGTCACATGCCTCGCTGTTGTTAGCTCTGTCGTGTCAGTTTTAGCCCTATACCACCCTCATGGGGGAGCTTGCCACTTCGCCCGGCGCCGAGGGCGCGGCGGGAAAACTCACCAAGGAAAATAACGAGTCTGTTTATTTTTTTCCAAACTTTCTTCGATTTTGACAATCCCACATTTACAAAGACGATCTTAAAGTATATAGATTACATTAAAAAATCATATGACCATCGGCTTACAAAGACACCATATTTGATTATAGAAAAGGAACGTAACATAAATTCTTATTCGACATAGCATTCTATAGTACAAATACGCATCAAAACGAGTGCAAATATGACACGTTATTACACTTTTCTGACCTCGCGCTAGGAAAAAGAGCTTCGAAAAGTTTTAGGGGAAGAATCATTGCCGTATAATAAACAACTTATTCAGTGAAAAACCGCGCGGTACGGCTGGGCATTTCCGCCGCTAGCAATTATTTTCTCTCGCCTAAAGGCTCAAAGAAACCAAAATCCCCTCGCACAAATACCTGGTCGCACCACACAACTTCACGCTTAATATTGAGGGTGGCAAAGGGGTTTTACGTGACGCGTGATTGCCCCAAAATTAGCCGCGTGATGCGTGATTGTGCCCAAATTAACGGCGTGATGCGTGACCAGATAGCGTAGCGTATTGCGTGATTTGCTATTTTAGAAGCGCGTGACACTTGATTTACCTATTACATTTTCGTGATACGTGAATGCTTTCGACATTTTTTGAAAAACAAGAAGCTATCACTCAAAGGACTCAACGTAAATTGTCTAATTCAACATCTGTCTTGTCTTTCCTGTCTGTTCTTGACCTTTTATCTTCGTGGTTGGTCCAAAACTGAAATCCGGAAACAATAGACATTCATACTAGTTAATATAATTAATATGTAACAGGACTTTTCAGTGCTATTTTGTTTCGACCGCGTGGCATTCCAGATTAAATACACTCGATCTTCTCGCTTAATGTTAGGCCTACGTTAATTTGTTACCATTTTAATGCCGGATCAGATTGGTTAAAACTTCTGTCCGTGATGCGTGATTTCATTTAAAAAATCGGCATGATGTGTGATCGGTATCCCCACTTTGCAACCCTCTTAATAACTTCTATTTATGACGCCTAATTAATAAACAATATACGTATTAGATGTCAATCTCCTTTGATGATTAAAATCGTTTCCTGAAACGTTTTCCATTATTCCTTTAACAAATAAATTTTATCCGATTTAAACACGAAGTTCCGGTATAAAAGGCTTAGCTCCTCCCCCATTTCACACCTTTTGGGTGTGAAAAACAAATTAAGGCGTCTTTCAGTCAGAAAACGTAGTTAACTTCTATTAGCAAAATTCCTTTGAAATGACTCAATGAAGGTTTAATGTCTCTGCATCGTTCGACAGGTCCACATATACGATTTGCCTGTAACTGCAATAAAATTAAATAGATCGATTTCCTTCTTTAAAACCCCTATATGACAAAGCAATGTATCACAATGGGCGAGAGAGAGAGGCTTCTATAGTGAACGCACCAGGAGAAATTTCAACGGTATCGTATATTTCTCGAAATCACCCTAACTTAACCATTAGTCAAATCACGTCCATATTTCAATATGCTAGTGGTTTCCAGAACATAAAGCACGAACCTGACATTGAAGACTCTGGATTACAACACACAATGGGCGAACGACGAAGAAATGTGCGAACTGAACGATTTACGTGTGCCGCGCGTGTGATTATTTAGAATGCCATTCGCAGGATCGCGCGGGGCCAAGTGCTAACAACGACCGCAGGTACATTCGGGATGTAACTGCTACCTCAGTGTACTGACTGTCAAGTTTACTTCATTCCAAAAGGAGTTTGAAAAGGAGCAACAAACCAAATATGGTTATCCCATTTTGTGAAAATTTTAAATCAGTGACTGAAAAAGCGGCAACTGTGGAATAGATTGCCTTAGACTTATCCATGCTAGGAAAATTTGACCTATCGTCCCTTTTGCAAATGACTTATTAAACATTCAACTAGAGGTTCCCCTAAAAAAAAAAACCCCAACGTCGTATGTCAGGCTCTGTAGGTAAACCATCATTTCCAGGAACCTTATCCGATGGAAAGGAGTTAAGACCTTGGTGCATTTATCAAGGTTTATTAAGCTTACGGGCTGCTCCAGAAAAGAGATGAACATCAGGAGACTGGAGGGCAAAACACTAACGCCCACTGAGCCAGATGACAAAAAATGAGGCGAAATGAGTCAGGAAGAGAGGGACTCGGTTCTCCACTGGACTTCATGCAAATGTCTCAATGGAAAAAACTGTTTCCTGGCCGGGACTCCCGCCGAACTTAACCCGTCGGAGCTGTCGCTCTTTTGCTCTCGCGTTGAGCAACTAGAGGGCAAAACTGAGCAATCATTTCCATACTGGAACGCCGAAGAGCGTTGGAGTGTTTGAAACGCTTTCGAGGAATAAAATAGCAAATAAACCAACGGGATTGACAAAGGATAAAGATTAGAACAAAAAGAGTAACTGACAACCCAGGGTTAAGGAGGGAGTCCCAGCCAGGAAACAGCGCTCCAACACGCCCGCGAACGGACAATACACGTGACACCCGATGAAACGGAATGTCCGTGCGGATTGCTGTTCCCAGCCGAAAATGATTGTGATCGAAAAAAGGAATAACAGGGAAAAACAAAAAACTTCAAAAAAGGACTACAGTTAATCATCGCTAACGCCCTTGCGAACGAAAACACTTTATTGGGCTTTGGGCTGAAATACCCCGCTAAGCAAAAAACAAGGCAGCCTATCAGACCAAGACAAAAATTAAAACGACCCGCCGTGTTTAAGGGCGCCGTTCATTCCATGGAGGACGCTTCACAGCAGCTAGGTGGGTTCTCCAGGTCTCTCTGCATCCTGAAACACCAATTCTGCGTGTGCACTAGGCAGTTGCAATAGAAGCAAACGCATCTGTTTTATAGGATGCTGCCTTGGGGTTTGAAGTTTTGCGCAATTTTGACATCTCCAAGAGTCTTTCTCGTTTTTGGGGCCGTACACTTGGCCGTTTAGATCGATCTAAATGAGATCGATCTTAGATCGATCCAAGACCACCTCCCAAGGCGGTCGGAGAGCGAGCCCCCGGCCAAGCAGTATGGGTAACAACCCAAGACGGACTCAAGGAGTACATAATCCTTTAAAATCAAAGGCAGAAGCCGCCCAAACGACAAAAATAATTATCCGTAAACAATCCAAAAACCGATGAAAAAGCTCCATCACTTCCTCAAAAGAGTGGGGCCCGCAGCCGTTCAGAGACTCGAGAAGCTCTCAATAAGCGGTCCTAAAGCCCACACAGAGCACAAAACTTTTTTGAAAAAAGGGCCTGAGGGCAATCAGAGACTCGAAACAAGCTCTCTAGAAACGGACCTAAAGTCCGCAGAGCTACACAAAACTTCTCTTAAAAGGGCCCGAAGCCAATCAGAGACTCGAACAAGCCCTCTATAAACGGATCTAAAGTCCACAGAGCTACACAAAAACCTCTCTGACAAGAGCCCGAAGCCAATCAGAGACTTTAAACAAGCTCTCTATAAACGGACCTAAAGTCCACAGAGCTACACAAAAACTACTCTGACAAGGGCCCGAAGCCAATCAGAGACTTTAAACAAGCTCTCTATAAACGGACCTAAAGTCCACAGAGCTAAACAAAAACTACTCTGACAAGGGCCTGAAGCCAATCAGAGACTTTAAACAAGCTCTCTATAAACGGACCTAAAGTCCACAGAGCTACACAAAAACCTCTCTGACAAGGACCCGAAGCCAACCAGAGACTCGAAACAAGCTCTCTATGAACGGACCTAAAGTCCACAGAGCTACACAAAAACTATTCTGACAAGGGCCCGAAGCCAATCAGAGACTTGAAACAAGCTCTCTATAAACGGACCTAAAGTCCACAGAGCTACACAAAAACCTCTCTGACAAGGACCCAAAGCCAACCAGAGACTCGAAACAAGCTCTCTATAAACGGACCTAAAGTCCACAGAGCTACACAAAAACTACTCTGACAAGGGCCCGAAGCCAATCAGAGACTTGAAACAAGCTCTCTTTAAACGGACCTAAAGTCCCCAGAGCTGCACAAAAACTTCTCTGACAAGAACCCGAAGCCAACCAGAGACTCGAAACAAGCTCTCTATAAACGGACCTAAAGTCCACAGAGCTACACGAAACCTCTCTGAAAAGGGCCCGAAGCCAATTAGAGACTCGAACATGCTCTATATAAACGGACCTAAAGTCCACGAGCCACATTTCCAAACCTGAATAAGCGCCCGAAAGTCGCTAGGAGACTTGACGGAAAAAACTCTGTATACATGTGTCAAAAGATTCCACAGAATGAAAAAACCAACCACCAAAACGAGACACCGTGAAGTGAAACAGAAACATGACCACGGTTATTTGAATTTCTTTGACGATCTAAGCACACGTGCGCGAGACAGAGAGGCAAAGCATGTAAAACTAATAAAATATTTGGGAACCGCGTGCTAGACTGAACCTAAACCGAGGACAAACCACGAGTCGACCAAGAGAAAACTAAAATAGCAACACAAGCAAAAGCTTTGAGGAGAAAACTTGCTTCTAGACGCGAAGGGCGACGGACGAAATCCCAACAAATGTGCTCGAAGAATTGAAATACGCTAAATAACACCAAGAAGAAAACAACAAACCTAATAACAAACCTCAACAGTGCCTTGTTGGGCCGGAGCCGGTGCGTTATTCTCTTGGATGGCCTGAGCAAATTGCCTGGCAGCGGAACCGCGATGTCTTGGTCGGCCGTGATCTGTGTTCGGAGTTGATGCAAACAACAAAAAGCGAGCTTTCCACTGCGTGGTTTTCCGTCAAAAGATGCCAAATTAAGCAGGGAGCGGTTAATATATACCCGTTACACCAATGAGAGCCCCCCGAGGGTATTCCATATCCATTTGCACGAGACTACTGGCTTGCATGCATAATAAAGTATATTCAAATGACTTTGAATAGAATAAAAGAGCATGACCGAGACATCCGATTCGCCCGTACCCAGACCTCCGCCGTTTCAGAGCACGCCAACAACACCGGACACACCCGCTTTGGAATGAAGTAAAGTTTATTGATCGTGATCCTCATTGGTACACACGCAGGGTCAAAGAGGCAATCCACATAAGACTTAACCCTAACAACATCAACAGGGACAGTGGAATAGAAATTCCAGAAGCATGAATGCCCACGATCAAGAAACACAACAACAGGAGAGCCGTACGGCTACGGACCGCCGAGGGAACAATTCGCCGAAACAACGAGGATCAAAAATGCGCCAGTCACAACAGAGCATCGTGCTTCATAAGGTGACGCGTAACCAGTCGACCCCATCGCCTAAAGAAGACTAGCAGTATGCAGTCGAAACGTCGCGATCCACATCGGAAGTGACTACATCGTGAGACAAACGAAAAATACTTCTTTACTATGTAGGTGAATGTAGTGTAGTATTAGTTTTTAGACGGAAGTAATGCGACTTGTTGCTTGTGTTTATTATAGCTGGCGTAAGGGCAAGAGCCCTTTTAGGAGCCAGCAAATCAATAAAAGACGTGAGTAACAAAAGGCACAAAAGAGTCTCGAGTGTGACTATAAATAATTTTCATGTTAGTGTAGCGTATTTGTTCAAAATAGTCTTTATTTGACTGAGGGGAAACTTCAACTTGATTGTATTACGCCACAGCCAACCCGTGAATAAGAAATGCTAACACGTAACGCAATATTGCGGTAAGCTTATGGTTTCAATTAGCTCCCAAATAGAACAAAAGCCAAATCCATACTCTTGCATAATCAAACCGAAAGATTGATACTTCATTAGGTTAGTCGGCAAAATCTCACCTCTCTTGCATCTTATTGCATAATCATGACACCTCAACATTTTTACCCATTCAAAACTGAAATTACTTATTACTGTTTTCCTCAAAAATCTCGACAAACTATCAACACACGCAAAAAAAGCAATCTTTAGGGACAAAATTTTACTGCTAAACGAATCCAATACGTATATTCAACTAAACACAAAAATTCACTCTGCATTCTCCGCGAGAATTAAACATGACATCACCTATTTATACTTTACAATCTGTCAAATCTCTCAAAAGTGTTGAATAAATTGGATATTATATTTCGTTATTTTCCTTAATTGATTATTCCTCAATTTATTATATTATCGCTCATATGAAAACATGTATTTTCCGATGGTATGTGTCCATTCTCTACAGGTTTTCTGTCACCTTCTGATTGGTTCTTCTACACTATAAAGGCGTCTGTGTAGAGCGCGTTCTTTTTCTCTCTCGCATTCCTCCTTCCAGCGTGTTTACCGTTCATTTTATCGCTGAGAAACATCCGACGCGGAGTCGGTTGTAAACGAATCGAAGCCTAGAGATCCTCCAGCGAACCCTAAGCCTCAAAGTTCAGAGCTGGTTGACGAAGTATTTTCCCTGTTTAAAGGTTATCTTAATACTAAACTCGAAGCACAAGGGTAGCTAATAGGTCAGTCAAGAATGCAGAAGTCCGTCTTGGAATTCAAATTTAAAGGTAACAGAAAGCAATTTTGGTTTAATGCCAAGGTACAGAGCTTGCTCTCCGGAATTGAGGCCAGCACTGAAGACCCGAGTCAGGTAATTACTTTAGTGCAGGAAGCTGACCAGATCATTCGCAAAAGGCAAAAATTTAATAAAGATTGCGGATCGTAGCAAGGACGGTCGGTTGGTTGTTCAAGAGTACGAGTCTGACGATCTCGCTTCAAACTCCGAAGACGAGAAAGGCTTCAAGAAAGCGACAAATGCAGCGGAAAAGAAGAGGAAAGATCCCGAAAGGTCAACGTTGGGTTCGCCGAGACGTTTTAAGTCTGACAATGATATTCAACTTTTTCGCGGTAATATTTTTCTTTTATCGCCCTTTACTTTGTGATTTCTCGGTTGGAATGCCTGAGCATCCAACCATCATATATAGTGTTGTTTGTTTTGTATGTGTTACATTTAAGTGGAAAATAATTTACGTTCGTTTGAGCGAAGCGAATTAGACCGTAAATGTATTTTCCGATGGTATGTGTCCATTCTCTACAGGTTTTCTGTCACCTTCTGATTGGTTCTTCTACACTATAAAGGCGTCTGTGTAGAGCGCGTTCTTTTTCTCTCTCGCATTCCTCCTTCCGGCGTGTTTACCGTTCATTTTCCCGCCCGTTAGTTTTTGTTCCAGACTAATTTTTATTTCGTTTTTTGTAGGCCGTGCAGACTTTGGTGCTAACCGTTCCAACTTTAGATGTTTCAGGTGTTACCGTCTCGGGCATTGGGCGAAGGACTGTCGAGCCACATGGCCAGTTTAACAGTCAGCAAACCGCATCGGCTTCCCTTATTCCAGCGGTGCCAACTAGCGGATTCTCCGAGGGGCTTACCAATAGTTCAACAGCTAAGTGATGATTTAAGCGATTGCCTTATTCCTATAGGCATCTTACAGGTACTTTTTGAATTTGAGTCGTCCATCGGCTTCTCTTTGCGTTTAAGGGAGTCTTAGAAATAACATTCAATCTTGGCACCACATCGGTGCCCCGGGTCCCATTCTGTCTATTATAAGAGACCGTTACAAGATTCTTTTCGAGCATTATCCTCCGGGGATCTCTCTCAGGAATAATAGCTCTTCATTAACACATCCAGCCTTTGTTGAGGATGCAATTTCGGAGTTACTACAATCTCATCACCTTGTGGAACTTTCATCAACCCCTTACGTTGTTGTTTCCATCAGAGAGCTGTCGTCCTTCACCGGAAAAATCATCTCCGCCGGTGCCGTTTTCGGTCATGTTTCTAGAATTATGATTACACATTGCGCGATTTCAGTTGCAGCTGTGGCCGATTGGGACACCAAATTTCCTTTAGACAATTACTGCATTAGACAGATTCAATTTTTGGAAAAG
>JAJGOT010000182.1:985000-1020000 GCA_022457155.1 Cladopsammia gracilis
TGCTGTATATCACTTGTAAATGCTTCAAAAAATCCTTATATTGTTCCTATATTTTTTCTTATTCCCTATATTCTCCCTATATTTTTAAAAAAAAGACCCTATGATTTGGCAGGAAGCCACTTGAAGCCCTAGAATTGATAATTTCAAAGATTATAATTATGAGCGTTTTGCTGGCCAGGAGCAGGGGAAGTGTGCCCTTAATAGAATTGATAATTACAAAGATTATATGAGCGTTTTGCTGGCCGGGACCAGGGGAGGTGTGCCCTTAATAGAATTGATAATTACAAAGATTATATGAGCGTTTTGCTGACCGGGACCAGGAAAGTGTGCCCTAAATCGAATTGATAATTACAAAGATTATACGAGCGTTTTGCCGGCCGGGACCAAGGGGAAGTGTGCCCTTAATAGAATTGATAATTACAAAGATTATATGAGCGTTTTACCGGCCGGGAGCAGGAGAAGTGTCCCCTTAATGGAGGTGTCCAAAAGTAGAAGTTCCACGTTATTTTGTTTGCAAACGTTTGTCGCGAACTGCGCACGCGCTTCTTGTTTGGTCGCTGTCTCTCTCGTATTCAGACTATTTGTTCCCATTAACTAGCGGTCAGGAAACGAACAAGCTTTCACAGTAAGGAGCGAAGACTCCAGGTGCGACACTGGTTCGCCGTAAAACCCAAATATTGCCAAAACATCATTTCGCTGTGGTTAGTCCGATTGGTTTGCACGGCAAAAAAAAAAGACGTGTAAGCGAGGTAACCATGCCACAGTTTTTGGTTAATTGGCGATCATGTTTGTGTCTAGTGTGCATGCCCGAAGGCACTATGTTACGGATATCATGCGTATTTTAGTCTTAAAACCAACGTCAATAAGAATCAGCAAAACGAAAAAGTACATACCGAAAATAAGAAATTGGACTACACTATACATATTACAAGATGCTAAAACCCTTGAAAAATCCACACACAGAAGGCGACGAACCAGACAGACACTCGATGGTTTAACATAAAGGAAAGTTATAAACAAACAGCTGAAGAGGTCTTAGGATACAGGAAAAAGCAGAGTAAGCCCTGGATAAGTGCTACAAGTTGGAAGAAAATCGACGAAAGAAGATTTTGTAAGGCTAAAGTTGATTCATCCAGGTCAGAGAGACTAAAAGCAAGATACAGAGGAGAATGCCATGCTAAAGATAATGAAGTAAAAAAACAACTGAGGAGAGATAGGAGAAATTGGATTAACCAGGTTGCTAGTGATGCCGAAAAAGCAGCGAAAACGGGTAATATGAAGGCGATATTTGATGCTACGAGACAGCTTTGCAGCAAACCAACTAGAACAACAGACTCAGTAAGGAATAAAAAAGGCATCCTAAGGAGGAAAAAAGGCATCCAAAGGAGGAAGAGGTAAAGAAAAGGTGGAAGGAGCATTTTGCTGAAGTTCTGAATAGACCTCCCCCCACATGGTTGGAAGTGGAGAGTGTAGCTTGTGAATCACTCGAAATTGAAACAGGTCCTGTTACACATGCAGAGATCAGGACTGCTATACAACAAATGAAAAATGGAAAGGCTGGTGGTGTTGATGGCATGACAACAGAGCTGATGAAGGCAGATCTCGAAACTACAGTAGCTGTGTTGCATGAATTGCTCGTGAAGATCTGGGAAAGTGAAAGAGTACCTAGAAACTGGACATGTGGGTTGATCATTCGTCTCCCTAAGAAGGGAAACCTCATGGAATGTGGAAATTGGAGAGGAATAACACTGCTACCTGTGGTCGCAAAAGTATTGGGCAAAGTAATTATTACAAGAATTAGGGACACTGTTGACACCAGGCTTAGACAGGAACAGGCAGGGTTTAGGAGAGGAAGGGGGACAATTGAACAGATATTTATTCTGAGAAACATCATTGAGAAAGTAGTTGAGTGGAATGCTAACCTGTATGTTTGCTTTGTGGATTTCGAGAAGGCGTTTGATAGCATTGACAGAAGCATGCTATGGGAAATAATGAGAGAGTATGGTATTCCATCAAAATTGATTACAATGGTAAAGGCAATGTATCAACAGAGCAAATGTGCTGTTGTAGACGGTTCTGGAAGTTACGACTGGTTTGATGTAAAGACAGGGGTGAAACAAGGATGTTGCATGTCTGGATTTCTCTTTCTTCTAGTGATTGATTGGGTTATGAGAAGGACTATTAAAGGAAGGCAAACTGGGATAAGATGGCAATTCGCGGGCAAGCTAGAGGACTTAGACTTTGCTGATGATGTGGCTCTTGTTGCAAGTAGGATAGTGGACATCCAAACAAAGGTTGAAAATCTTAACATAAAACGGGAAGAAGACCGGGCTGAAGATTAACTTAGGAAAAACAGTGGTAATGAAATGGAATGTTAATCCTGGAACAAAGATCCAACTAGAAGGGAGTGATATTGAAGAGGTAGAGAAGTTCGTATATCTTGGTGCTACAGTCACAACAACAGGTGGTGCAGGTGAGGATATAAGTGCCAGGCTGGGAAAAGCACAAACAGTCTTCTGCAACTTAAAGAACATCTGGAAGAACAGTCAACTCAGTATAAACACCAAGTTGAGGATTTTTAGATCTAGTGTAATGGCTGTCCTTCTCTATGGTTGCGAAACTTGCCGAATGGTTAAAAGCGACGAGACCAAGCTTAATGTTTTCCTTCACAAGTACCTACGACGAATTCTGAAGATTTACTGGCCTATGAAAGTGACAAATGAAGAGATAAGAGTCAAGGCGAATTTAGAAGAGATCACACAACAGATAAGACGTAGACGCTGGAAACTGATTGGGCATGTGCTAAGGAAAAGCGCAAGCGAGAACACGAGGATAGCCTTAACATGGACCCCAGAAGGAAGACGTAGGAGAGGTAGGCCGAAGGAGACATGGCGAAGAACGGTAGAGAGAGAACGAGGTGAACTTGGGTTCAAAGGTTGGACAGAAGCCGGTAGTTGTGCCAAAGACCGAGAAGCTTGGAGAGAGTGAGAACACAAGATCCTATTTCCCTCAGAGGGAAAAGGACATGATGATGATGATGATGAAAACCCTTGAATTCCCATAGAAACCCTACGCCCCATAAAACACTTTTCATCGGTAAAACAAATTTAAGATTTTATTTTCCAAAATAATATGATTTCTATAAAATGTATAATTTGTAAAATGAAAAATTATTTAATCTCTATTTTTATCTCAGTAATTCAATGTATTTTAACACTAATATGATTCATATGCCTTAAAATAATCATTGCATCATTGTGTCCATTTGATCGGATTTTCTTGTGCATTTATCAGTTTTGTGTATTTTGACATTCGAATAATATTTTGAAAAGTATTCTGGCGTATCCTTATTTTTGTGTGGATGAATTAAAAACAAGAGCATTGCGAGCCGAGCTTATCCAAAAATTTCTCCTTAATGTATGTTTTGTGCCACGAGGCAATTCATAAAAAGAACAACTGCCTCCTCAACTCAGATAATGGCTGATAAAAAACACCGTTCTTGTTATACCCGAGTATGCAAGCCAATCAAAATTCACACGCGAGTCATTCACTGTGCCGCAATCAACTGTTCGATAACTTTATTCTGGATTTCCAGTAAACTTAAGGCTTGTTCTGAATCATCTTGGTACACAGTCCATCCCAGCACCGGTACGAAAACGGTGGTATCAGGGAAACATGCTACGGCCATTCATATAACTAAACCGTTCCGTTTTGTATCTCTGTAGAAACGTTTTATTTAAACGCGCTATAAAGTTTTCATCTGGTACCAGAATTAACGTTCTACCAAATAAACATCACTTAAGAAGTTTGGAAAGCCAACAAAACGATGTAAATGTCATTAAAAAAATCGGCAACTGCCTATGTGGTGCATTTTATAATATTACAGTCTTCAAGAAATTATTGAAAATAAAAGTTAGACATGGAACTGAATTAAAAAGTCAAAACACATCTCCAGCTTGGAAAATGTGGATCCACGTTAGTTGATGCATCTTTTAAGGGAAGCAGGATGCCATCAGGCTTCTCTTAAAACTTGGGCTTCATAGTCACAAAAGTAAAGTCATAACAGTCCGGCTGAAAAAAAAAGGTGGAGAATTGTTACATAATGATTTCAACATGTTTACCTAATCGTCTCTTGGCATGTAGTCCACGTGTATTTGACATGATGTGGGAGCAACTCCAGTCCCAGGGAGCGACTCCCATATAAACATGACGGGGTGCTCGTCGTACCTTTTAGGGGTCAAAATTTGTAGATTGGTACCGCTTAGGCTGCTAAAATCTAAAATGACCATCGTTAGAATTATTGTAGTACCTTTTAGGGAATTAAGCCGAAAAAAATGACAGAATACGACATGTGTTGTTTTAAATCTATAGCTTTACGGGGTAAAAAAAATCCATTTGAGCCATGCCCATCAAACTAGATTCTGGTATATTTTAGGGTATTTTTCGAAAATTTCCGACGGCAACCCCGTCACTTTTATATGAGTCCCGCCCATTGGGGGACTCTGGCCTGGAACAAACCAAGGTCAAGAGCAAGAGATATGATATGACATGCGATATAGATGGCCGATGGCGTAGTCGGGTAGGAACGCCAACAGCTCTGGGTGGCAGGTTTCCTACAGCAAGTGAGGCCCGGTTCAGACGCCCAACTTTTCATGAGCCGAACCTAATACCTTGAATTAAGTACATGAAAAGAACGGCTATTTGAATTTGGAACGGCTCAGCCGTTCTTTCCGCCTGACTCAGCCGGGAATTTCGGCTTTGGAACGGCTTTGATTCAGACGCCGAACTTTTCATGAGCCGAACCTAATGCATAAATTATTATAACGACTGGTGCGTGTTCTGACATCTTTGCCTGAAAATCGCTGACCTTCAACTTGTTTCTCTTCAAATTGAATTAAGTTCGGCTAATTAAGTTCGGCGTCTGAATCAACAGGCGTACTTTTGTTAATTTGGGTCGGTCCAAATTCGAATTAAGTTCGGCTCATGAAAAGTTTGGCGTCTGAACCGGGCCTGAATAAGGCGAATAAGGTTCATTAACATGGACGTGAGGCTTATATCACCATTATATGTGATTTAAGGCTTCCACAGTTCGTGCAAATCAAACGTCATCTGGTCATGGAGGCCTGGCGATTATTCCTCGTGGCACATTCTTGTGGGAACGGGGAATGAGGTTGAATAAATTCACTCAAGGTAACAGCTAACTTTCTCGGTAAGAACATTGACATAGGTGCCATCATGCCAGTTGGAGCAGGTTCATTACATAAAGGTCAAAGAACCGTCCAAGCAGCGAACAAGAAAATTAACTTTCGATCGTAAACGCCAAATTCAGATTGGCTGAAAGTAATGCTACCAAAATTAACAGGTTAGATCGAGACGGTTAATTCGTGAAAGTGCACGAGATAAAAAGTAAAACGAAAACATGAACAGCCGTCCTGGTATTGAAATGTCTTATTCCACAATGTTAAAACATTAAATGGGCTTTACTTACCAAACCAACGTGCTTGTTTGGAAAGGTGTAATTACTCCAACAAAACACGGGCAAACCCTGCAAAGAAAGAGTATTTAGACCTTCAACTCCCATGATGGGTGATCAACTAATCATTTCTCTTTACAGGTAAAATGGTGCAAAAAGTGATAAACTAGACATTGCTATATGGCTGGAGTTTTTCTTAATACAACGCGTGCGTTCATTGGTTGATTCTTAGTCACATGGCATCTAACAAACAAACTGTTTCCCGCCAAACGTCCATGAGCAGGCAACATTTGCGAAAGCAGGCAACATTTTCACTGTTGCCCGCTCACTCACGTGATCATACCGTGACAAAAGGTGGCATGATTATGATGCAACTGATGTTTAACTCGAGTGCTCGCCGCTCGGCGCGTTTTTCAAACTGTGTTGTGTTGTGTTTTTGTGTTGCTATATAACAAATCACTTAATGACTGATCCCTCGGGAAACAGTCATTAAGTGTTTTTAGTTATACGTTTCTCTATTAACAGAAGTGACATCTTACCCAAGTCTCTCGTTCAATGAGATTACCATATTGGAAAAATCACTTATCCATGTTTATTTTTCTGTATTACCTGATAGGTTGGACCACTAATAGCTTCTGACATCAACGATTTTGCCATTGAAAAATTTGTTACCTGAAAAAAAAAATAGCTTTACTAACTTGGAAACAAGGAAAGTACGGTGAGGAAAATTCAGTGGAACTTCTCCACAACGATCTCCAGTTTTAAAACTTCCACATTTTCAACGTTAAAAAGTTTAATTTTCAAAAGCGCTTTTATTTGGTATAGTCAATTATAAAATGAATGTAGATCAGTAGATTAGGTCGGTTGGCGACTATATCGTATAAACATAACATGTGTTGACGGTCGCATAAGAGTATATCATTGGGGGATATTCATGGGGAGTGTAAATCTGTAAGGGGTTGTGAATCTCTTCTCGCCTTCAAGCGTGGCCTTGTTAAAGCCCTTATTTCCTATCTGTTTAGTTTTAAGCCTTTATTATAGACTTTTAAATTATTTTAATCAATAACGGCTCTAAGAGTATCTCTACAACGTAAGGTTATGATCCTTTAACATCGAAAACCTAGCCATTGTTTCAGCCAGCAGGGCAGTAAACCGTACAAAAACCCTTGTAGCCCGCAGTTACGACTTATAAACGGGGGCGAAAAGGGAGGAAAAAGTCATTTCACAGTATTATATTCACTAGTAGACACGCGTGAGAATCCACGCTTTTGACGCTTCATGCCTTTGCGAGCAGCGGACAGCGATTAAGCGAATAAGCCTAAATCAAAGAGCGAAAAAAAACTAAAATGATTAATGTTAACTTGCCCTTTTAATCCCATTTCAGTTTACAAATAAGCGTATGGATTCCCCATGATCTGGCCCCGAGACCAAGCGCTTTCTCACAGACTACACATTTAAAAACACTTATCGTCCTGTAGTGTTTGTTCAATGTAGTGTCCTGTGTACATCCGGGACTGTCTTAACGCGGGAAACGGCGGGTCACATGACCAAACGAGTGTACGAGTGTGGGGGAAGTGTGAGCGGTTGTTATTCGAGTGGAGCTGTACGTAGCGGTGGGAAATACATTACATTGGCGACGAGGATGGTTGAAATATGACCGAGAAATATTTACAGCCGTTGGATTTGACCGGACCTGCTTCGCAAGTCGCGGAGAGGTGGAAAAGATGGAAGCGTGCGTTCGAATATTATGCCGAAGGAAAGGGCATCGAAGCTGCTCGTAAGAAGACATCTCAACTCTTACATTTAGCCGGGATGGAAGTGCAGGATATATTTGAAGACTTGCAAGATCCTGGTCCTATTCCATCGTCGGGCGACAACGCTTATAAAATCGCTATTCGCAAGTTGGATTCCTACTTTCGAGTTGAGGAGAATATTCCCTACGAACGCCATGTTTTTCGGCAGTTGGTACCGCGGGATGGGGAGACCGCTGACCAGTTCATGGTTAGGCTGCGAAAGCAAGCTCGACACTGCAATTTTGGGGAGGCTATGGACGACAATTTGAGAGATCAGCTAATCGAAAAGCTAACGGATTTTGAGCTGAAGAGAAAGTTGTTAGAACAGAGAAATATTACACTGGAACAAGCTTTAGATAAAGCTCGTGCGTGGGAAGCGGCCGGTCGACAGGCAACAAGCATGACAGTAAATCCGCAGTGTGCAGAGGGAGACAGCGTCAATGCGATCAATATGAGGCAAGGAAACAGGGAGGAGAAAAACAAAAAGTGCTACAATTGTGGAAAAGAGGGCCATCTGGCCAGGGATTGCCCAGCAAGAGGAGATATATGCGACAATTGTGGAAGGGGGGGACATCTGGCCAGGGATAGGAACTGTCCAGCAAGGGGAAAGATATGTGCAAAGTGTGGGAGGTATGGTCATTTTGCATTGCGTTGTCGAGGAGGGAGTTCTAATTGTCCAACGAGTTATTCAACCAGAGGAAAAGCGGGCCAGCGACAGAGGGCTTCTGGCGGATATCCACGTCACAATGCTAATTTCGTGGGGGATCAACAGATATCAGATGACGAGGAGGACTTTGCTTTTGCATTTACAGTGACTGAGAATCCGGAAGAGACATGCAATGTAACTAATTGCAAAGAACCTGTCCTAGAAGTAAGCATTGAGGGCATCGCAACAGGAGTGCTTATTGATTCCGGCTCAGTAAGTAACCTCATGGGGATAAAGGAATTTGAGCAACTTAGGTCTCAAGGCCTTAAAGCAAAGATGGAGGACTGCCACAAACGGCTTTATAGTTATGGTGGAAAAGAGTTGGAAGTAATTGGCCAGATCCGAGTTGAGGTTTCAGTGGGTGATATGGGAGTAGTTTCACACTTTGTGGTTGTCAAGAGTGGAAGGTGTCTGCTAGGCCATATAACTTCAAAAGCGCTGGGTCTGCTTCGAATTGGTCTTGGGGCCAGTGGTGAATATGCACAATGCAATGTTGTCGGGGAGGATTTTGCTTCGGCTCTTCAGGCCTAGTACCCGAAGGTTTTTGACGGTGTTGGAAAGCTTAAGGATTACAAGTTAAAACTACACACGGACTCGAAGGTGACTCCGATAGCTCAGAAGCCAAGGCGTGTCCCGTTCGCACTGCGAGAGAAGGTAACTGCGAAAGTGGAAGACCTCATTTCCAAGGATATAGTTGAGCGGGTCGATGGGCCGACGTCGTGGATAAGTCCTGTTGTGGTGGCGCCGAAGGCATCAGGGGATATCAGGCTGTGTGTAGACATGCGGAAAGCGAATGAGGCCATTATTCGTGAAAGGATACCCATACCAACAGTAGATGAAGTATTAGAGAACCTCAATGGTAGTGCCGTGTTCTCAAAACTGGATCTCCGTCTGGGATTTCACCAAATCGAGTTGGACGAGGACTCCAGAGACATTACCACATTTGCTACACATGATGGGTTATTCAGGTACAAGAGACTGAGTTTCGGAGTAAATTCTGCACCTGAAAAGTATCAACAGATTATAAGACAAGTGGTCTCAGACATTGACGGGGTTCAGAACATCGCTGATGATTTGATAGTACATGGCAGGGACAATGAAGAACATGACCGGAGTCTCCACAGAGTGCTACAGCGATTGGAGGAAAAGAATCTTACTCTCAACCCTGAAAAGTGCCGGTTCCGAATGGGCAAGGTGGTCTTTATGGGGCTCCTAGTGTCAAAGTATGGTATCGGTCCAACGGAGGAGAAGGTCCGTGCTGTGCTTGAGTCGAGTCGTCCGACTACGCCGACAGAGGTCAGAAGTTTTCTTGGGATGGTTGGCTTCAGTGCACGTTTTATTCCCAATTTCGCAACACTTGCAGAACCTTTACGAGCAGTTTCCAGGCAGGGGGTACCCTTTGTATGGGGCAGCGAGCAAGACAAGTCGTTTCAGGAACTGAAAAGGCGGTTAGCCAAAGCACCTGTTCTTGCCTATTTTGACAAAGATGCGCACACTCGAGTGATAGCTGATGCGAGTCCTGTGGGGCTAGGTGCTGTGTTGGTCCAAGAAAAGAATGGTGAAGGTCGAGCCGTTTGCTACGCGAGCAGGAGCCTTAGCAGTGTGGAGAGGAGGTACAGCCAGACAGAGAAGGAAGCGCTAGCATTAGTGTGGGCCTGCGAACGATTCAATTTGTACTTGTTTGGGCTACAGACCTTTGATTTGGTGACGGACCATGAGGCCTTGAAGGTGATCTATTCCAGGGGATCAAAACCATCAGCACGCATTGAGCGATGGGTGTTGAGACTGCAGCCATATAACTATAAGGTATGCTGTGTCAAGTCGAAAGATAATATTGCAGACGCCTTGTCACGTTTGACAACGATCCCAGCATCAACGAAGTATCGTCAGGATGATGAGCACATTCGGATGGTTACCCTTGAAGCAGTGCCTGTAGCGCTTAAGATTCAGGAGATAGAGAGTGTCTCAGCGAAAGATGAAGAGTTGCGAATAGTGCGTAATTGCCTCATTAGTGGAAACTGGGAGAAAGCCCCAAAGCCATATGTGATGGTACGCAACGAACTGACTTTCATTGGTCACGTTATCTTGCGCGGAACGAGAATTGTGATTCCCAAGATGTTGAGGCAGAGAATTGTGGAACTGGCGCATGAAGGTCACCAGGGGATAGTGAAGATGAAGGAGAGACTGAGGAGTAAGGTGTGGTGGCCGGGTGTTGATAGGGAAGCGGAACGCAAGTGCCGAGAATGCTATGGCTGTCAACTCGTCACAAAGGAGACTGTGACTCCACCGGTGAAAACGACGAAAATGCCAGAAAGGCCATGGCAAGATTTAGCATTGGACTTACTTGGTCCAATGCCAACTGGAGAACACTTGCTAGTCTTAGTGGACTACTTCAGCCGATGGGTAGAGGTTGACATAATTAAATCTACCACCTCGGAGGTGATTGTCAAGTGCCTAGACAAGCAGTTTTCTAGATATGGAGTACCCAGTACGCTGAGAACAGACAACGGAGCCAACCTGGTGTCTGTAGAAATGGAAGAGTATTTGAATGGGATGGGCATCAAGCATAGATTGACCACACCACTCTGGCCAAGAGCAAACGGAGAAGTTGAGAGACAAAATCGTTCCATTTTGAAAGCAATGAGAGTTGCCCATGCTGAGAAGAGAGACTGGAGATGGGAGTTGAACAAGTTCCTTCTAGCATATCGTTCCACTCCACACACAACGACTGGCAAAAGCCCAGCAGAATTACTGTACGGGAGGAAAATGTCCACCAAATTACCAGAACTGACGGACTGGAATGAACCTGAGGAACTGGGACATCAGCAAGCTAGAGATCGCGACGCAGAGAAAAAGCAAATTGGTGCAGATCATGTTGACAGGAGGCACCAGGCCGCGGAGAAGGATATACAAAAGGGGGATGTTGTACTACTGGAGAAAAGGAAGGAGAATAAGTTGTCGCCACACTATGAGAAAGAGCCATATCAAGTGACAGCACGTTATGGGGATCAGGTCCAGTTGAAGTCACCGCAGGGCGTGGAGTACAAGCGAAACATCCAGCATGTCAAGCGGTTTGTGACTCCAGTAAAAGGACCAGAGGAACCGAGCTTTGAACATCCTGCAGCGGTGCCGGGTGAGCAGACATATGGACAAGTCACATCCTGCCCGGAGATGAGTGCATGTGCAAGTCCAGTGGAAGATCGGGTGCCAATCTGGCCACAGCCTCTACCAAGAAGATCTGGGAGAGTCAGTCGACCTCCCGAGAGATTTAAGGACTATGTTGCCACTTAGGGGTGGCTGTGACATTGCTGTGACAGTAGCAACTTTAATAATTATTATGCATTTACAAATGCTTCTATTTGCTTTAGGGACTTTGTTGACATTATCTATAGTTATATATGTTATTTACCCTACTTATGTTTGTAAGCGGAGAAAGAGGAAGATGTAGTGTCCTGTGTACATCCGGGACTATCTTAACGCGGGAAACGGCGGGTCACATGACCAAACGAGTGTACGAGTGTGGGGGAAGTGTGAGCGGTTGTTATTCGAGTGGAGCTGTACGTAGCGGTGGGAAATACATTACATTCAAGTTTTAACTATTTCATAGCTATAAAGCGCTCATGTTCCCTGTAACTGGACCAGAAAGACCAGAAAGTGATTTGAATCGTTAAATTTCAATATTTAACTCTCTGTTAAGCGGCCAGTTATCAAAGTCCTGAATTTATTGTTACTATAATACTGTAAATAAAACGAAAAAACATCTTAGCGTGACATAAATATGCATTGTCTGAAACGAGACAACTGGATGACGTAATACACTGGGGAATTACAAAGATGTTTACAGCTGATGGAAGGAAGGAAAAAATTGGCATGTTTTTCCCGTATACGATATCTCATTCAACGCTTTGCGTATTTACGAGATAACAAGCAAAAACAAATGTTTCGGAGTCATTTGACGTCATTGTCAAGGTATTAAAATACAATATGGAGTTTTGCGAGTACAAGAAGCAGGGTCCGCTAAATTAGCATAATAAAGAATGCAAAGTTACACAAACACTTTAGCACGAATTGAGTCTGATTGAATGTTTAGGCTAGGTTTCAGTTGTCTTATAAATAGCATCTCGTGCACCAAACAATCGAACTTACTTGTGCATTTCTAGCTATTTCTTATCAACAGAAAACGGACTCAGTAGGTCTTCAGGGACCTTTCCGTGCATGTTATAATAGCGGAGCTCTGCGGGCCGAAGGAGCCCCATACTCATAGAACCATAGTAGAACCATAGAACCCATGCCCTTCATTTTTCATGGTCATGGCTAGCGGAATGTTTGGCGGGCGCGTCGTGTGCCCGCCGTACGGCGCAGGGCTGATTCGCGGGCGCGTATACCGTCGCTAAACATGCGCGTATGACGCCACACAACATCCGAGATGTTTGTTTTCATTACGGATTGAAAAGCGATTTTATAGTTCTATCTTATAGTTCGATTTTATAGTTCTATCTTCACTCGCGTCGCCTTATGCAAATACGTTTGTGTATTTTTGCAATTTTGATTTCCAAATTAGTTTCTCGGGCAATTTTTGACAAGCAACAACTGTATTTTACTAGTTATTATAGAAGGAGAAAAAGTTGTTTTTGTGAACTTTTGTACGGTCTAAATGTACTGTGCAGACGGTCGCGTAATACTGTTTTTGAGAATTGCTAAAATTGAAAAATAGCCTGGTCGTCAATCTTAATTATTGTGCTTCCGACCTTTCACCTTAGTTAAGTTTCACCTCAGTAAAGCTTGTTTACAGAGCGACGCTGTTAGGCTCAGCCTATCTATATATATATATTAGTGTTTATATATGGACGATGACTTTTGTTTGTGTCCCTCTACGCGTTCGAATGAGTGTCCGCGCGTATAACCCACATAACGCCCATCGCATAGGTCACATTGAAAACTACAGACAACACATTGTTGGTTTACAATCTGCGGCTTAGTCTCTTGTACTTTTTAAAGTACAAAAAAAGAAGAAGAAAAAAAAAGAGCTATGTCATGGTGATTTTGAGGTTTTCGGGTCAAAACTGCCCCAAATTAAAACTAAGTACCTTTGTCGTACACGAAATACTTAAAGAACACTAACAGGAAGATATCAAGTGAATTTTAGTAGAGAAAATAAACCATAATCAGAGTTTTAGCGAATTTTCTAAGACAAGCGATAAACTTGAAAAAAATTGGCCCAATTTTTTCAAGATACAATCCATTTCCATCCTGGCCATCTGCAGCCCAAGTCACTTATTTTTACTCTTAGAGCACTAGTAGGATAATTTTAAACAAAACTGGACTCTTATATTTGGAATTTCACTGAAATAAAGATGTATTTTGGCTTCTTAAAGTAACGCTAAAAATGGTGAAATAGCCCCTTTAAGTCTTTGATCAATTTTGTGGCTCACGGGCTGGATAGTTATCTGCACATGCTCGCTAAGATCTGAGTTGATTCTTCACAAATTCCGCTGACTGTTGATACTTGAATGGTAAGACCACTTGAACAATGTCTCCTGTTTCATTAGGCGCCGGCAAAGGCTGCTGGTCGAGAGCCCTTGAGTGAACGAACTGTTTGATAGTTGAATTAGTCAGGTGATATGGGTACTTCACCCGTGAGAATTCACCTTCACCTATACTCTTCGTGCCTCGTGGCACATAGGGCCTCCATAGAGTGTTTCCACCTTTCTCGGTCAGCTGCTGTAGTCCGCACTTCGTTCCATGATTCCCATCCTACCTCTTTTCTTTCTTTTTCAACTTAGCGCCTCCAGGTAGTCTTCGGTCTTCCTCTTCTTCTTCTTCTTCCCTCTGGTGCCCAGGTCATTGCTATGTTGCAGTCGTTGGTTTGGTCTTCCCTCAGTGTATGTCCGATCATCTTCCATCTACGCCGCTTCACTTCTTTACTCACCGGTTTCATGTCTGCTCTTTCTAGTAGCTCTTCAGTACTGACAGGATCCTGCAATTTAATGCCTAGGATTCTTCGTAAGCGTTTATTATGAAACACATCCACTGCTTTGTCGTTTCCCTTGTTCATTGTCCATGTCTCACACCCGTACAGCAAGACTGGTACAGTTTTTATCTCGTTAATGCGCATGCGCATTAAGCGAGATTTCGTAATCGAGTACGAAAAAGGGACAAAAGTTGTTAACAAAATTTTGTGGACTTTTGTCCGGGGGGGTTTCTTCTTCCTTCTTTATAGAAGCTATATTAGGGCATTGAGGATATGGTTGGTTAAACCGGTTAGGATTTCAAGAAGGGCGTCACATACTGCCACTAAAATTTTTGGGGAGCACCCCCGGACCTATTGTTAATTTTCCAAGGTTATTGGGATGTCAGAACTTGTCATGAACTTGTCATATCTCACATTACGTTACCACAAAGGTATTAAGTCCTTTAAGTTTCGATATCTCACGTTACCTATAAAACAGTTTCAATCATTTGTCGTAAAGCCATTGAAGCTGCTTTAGAAGGGATGCGTTTTCTTGGGAAACGCAGTTTGAGAATTTCACGGTGTATTTTTACGAATGGAGACGTTTTAAGAAAGTTAAATGGGACAGGAAAGTTTGTGTTTTAATATGAGCGATATGGCAGAGCAAAATAGCATGAACTTTGCGTTTTTTGAGGAGCACCCCCGGACCTATTGTTAATTTCCCTAGGGTATTGGGATGTCATGAACTTGTCATAATTATCTCACGCTACGTCACCACAAAGGTATTACAGTTCTTATTTAGTTTCGATATCTCACGTTACCTACGGTATCAATAATCTTTCAAATTTCAAATCATTGCCATTAATAGATTTAGGAACATGATAGAATGTATTGACGGTGATAAAAATTGCGCTTTGATTATGCAATAGTATGCAAGGGACCTCGTGATTTTGCAGACTTAGTCAACTATTTCTTGTTTGCTGCAATTCTCTCTACAGTTCTATTCGTATACAAGCTGTAAAATTTTGTTGTTGACAAAGCAAGCATTTTAACAACCATTTTATAAGCGATCTGAGCGTTTCAATTCAAGACAGACATTGGAACTTATTATTACGGACTTAATTGAGAAGATATTATTTGAGTGCCAATACGAAGAAAATATCAAGAAGTGGTTAGGATTTTATCGCATACACCGTCACTAAAATTTTTGGGGAGTACTCCTGGACTTATGTTAATTTCCCTAGGGAATTGGCATGTCATAATTTTTTTTTAAGTTTTGATATATAGCGTTACATATCAATCTTTCAAATTTGTTTTTACGTGGATGTGTCCGAGACGGCATTGATCTTCAAAGGTTCAAGAAATTTGTGTTTTTCTTGTCAATCATATGTCGTAAAGCCATAAGTGCTCATTTAGAAGGGTAAAAAAGGTCAAATGTTCTTGGGAAACGCAGTTTGACTGAAAATTTCACGGTGTATTTTTAAAATGAATGGAGACGTTCTGAGGAAGTTAAATGGCAAGGGAGCAAAAACAATAATTACTAAGTTCAATTTATGAAATGAATGGCTTTGAGTTCTCATAGTATGTTATCATTTGATCAACTTTTGATATTAAATTACCGATCACGCGAACGAAATCATTGCCATTATTAGATTTAGGTACATGGTAGAATGTATTGACGGTGATAAAAATTGCGCTTTGATTATGCAATAGTATGCAAGGGATCTCGTGATTTTGCTGAACAAACTAATTGTGCAAATGTAGAAGTTATTGTTTGCTGCAATTCTTTCTACAGTTCTATTCGTGTACAAGTAAAAGTTTGTTGTTCTGAATTGAATGACAAAGCAAGCATTTTAACAACCATTTTATAAGCGATTTCAGCGTTTCGATTCAAGACATACATTGGCATTATTACGGACTTAATTGAGAAGATATGAGTGCCAATACTACTCAAGTAAAAACCATTTGATTAACGTTTTTTCACCTTTTTTCCGGATCCACGGTTGTGGCGTGCAGGAAAGACAGAAACATTTCCGGTGAAGATCACAAGAAAAGACAGAAAAGTCAGAAAAATATAGCACTGCGACAGCTTGAGACTCAGTTGAAGTAAAAAGTAGTGAAAATTGCTTTTCAGTGTTTGTCTGGCTTTGACAGCTTTCGTAATAAAGTTTCCTTTTTATCATTGTGGAATGTCCGGTTTCCGGAAGATTAGAAAGAACGGGAGAGAGCGAATCTTAAAAATGAAATTAAAGTTGGAAAAATAAATATTTGCTCAATTCTTTCTTCGAGGAATAGAGGAATTCTAAGGATATGCACTTTTTGTCCTGACTTCCTGATTGAATTTAAGTCTCAAAATAGCAATGAACAATGCGCTATATATTTTAAACGATTATACGTGAATGGACTCTGACCGATCAATGACAGACATTATAGCGACGACGAGTATAGCACGCACCATAGGCGCCATAGGTGTCATAGGTCATGATCAGTAATCAGTTCTTTTCTTCTTCAAAATCTCCGTAAAATTCTAAGATGTTTATGTCTTATATATAAAGATCTACAAACGCGGATAAACGTAAACAGTTTTCCGATGCGTTGTGGTACACATCAAAGATTAAGATTGGATGATCCTAGCTTGTTTTTGAACCGGTTCTGCTTGACATTTCTGACAGTCCTCAGAGAATTAATTCTGTATGGCGATGATCCGCAATTTGCACCTACAGTTTCATAGTTGAGACTAGTTGAACCTCTCAAACTCCCCGTAATCTCGAACTCAAATCCATTTCCTTTCGGTGACCTTCGATTTTCTTTTATGTCATATACTATACGAGTCTAATGAGAGTGCGAGATGTCAGGAGTTCAACTGTATTTTCGAGGTCTTCAGTGCATGTGATTTCAGAGTAATTTTCTGAACTTACTTACAATCATGGGTGGCCAACGACCACTGATGTATAAATCTTCACGGTTACCTTCATCATATTCCTTCCCAAAAAGTCATAAAATACCATAAAAAGAATTCACTTACCTTTTGCATCCTTCCGAGGCTTTTGAGTCTTATGAGCCTTGTGTGATTTGTGCCGATTTCTGCTTTTTTTTTACTTTTTTCGTTTCCTGTTTTCCTCCTTGTGTTTTACCATGCGGGAAGAGTTACTTATTGACTGTTATTTGACGATATAAGATCACCAGAGATCTGTACAACTCTGCAATTGATCCCGGCACCGCAAATGATCCCGGACCGCAAATGATCCCCCAATTGGACCGCAAATGATCCCGGACCGCAAATGATCCCCATAGAGGACCGCAAATGATTCCGCTCATAAATAATAATGCATGGATTGGATTTTTTTTACTAGAGCTGTGCATATACATCTAGTTTATGCCTAAGCCTGGATTTCTACTGTCGCGTATTTTTTACGTGCGTAAATATAATAAGAAATGATGTATGAACAGCTTGTGCAAAAGTTTACGCGAGTTGTTCATACATCATCTCTTATTTTTATTTACGCTAGTAAAAATTACGCGACATTGGAAATGCACCTTAAAATTAAAAAAAAAATAAAAATTATAATATCATATGTATACAGACTTATACATATTTTTAAAAAGAGTAACTATTTAATCTAAGAATATGAATTAATAAAACACGCGTTAAGTCGTCTAAAAAGTTAAAGAGCCCAGTGTCTGTTATAAAGAAGTCAGTAACGCGGGACTTTCTAATCACCAGCCCTCCAACGCCAAAAGATGGCAATTGTTTATTCTATGCGATGAATGACCAAATAATTTGCCTGGGGATGGTATCCCAGAGCGTCTCAGAATTACGCTCTAGCCTGGTTAATTATCTCAGACTAAACCCAACCACACCAGACGGACAAGAATTTGGTTTTATCGACTGAGTCGATTAAGTAAATTAGCCACCGTAAAAAGATTTGAGAAAGCTGACATTTCGAGCGCTAGCCCTTCGCTCCGACGAAGAGATAGCGTTCGAAACGTCAGCTTTCTCGAATCTTTTTACGGTGGCTAATTTACTTTATCGACTCAGTCGATAAAACCAAATTCTTGTGCTTCACCCCCACCGACGCAGCACCACAGTTTCTCTAGAAACTAACCCCATTCACACCAGACGGAGCTCATTTCAGAGATTTTGTCAATCATGGCGCATGGAAGACCTATCTACGAAGAATGGCAAAGGATGGATAGTGGGGGACTGGATTGCATTGTTGGGACTGATCAACATGTTAAATATCCCGGTGGCGATAGTCTCAAGTTTAGGAGAGGCAGGATTAAAAGTCATTCATTCAGCTGGGTATGAAGATGACGACAACGATAAAAGCAACGGAGGTATGGCGTTACTTAGCCATGAAGCTGAGCTACATTAATCACAGTCTGGGACCAATAGACCTTTCCGCTTCTAAGAGTCCGCGACGTTCCAGTGTGCGACCGAACAGTTAAAAAACAAGTACGGCGAGGGAAAAGTTTATACGTAGGAGATTTGTCCAGTAACTGTGGAAAAATGTTTCAATGTTACACCCAAGGCGTCTTTGACAGTGGTGGAGCATTGCAGGTCTATTCCAATGACTGTTTTTTTTTGTGATGTTTGCTCATTGCATGAACTTTTTTTGAGCCTAGTAGGTGATCATAAAGGGGACGAGCAGACCTGGAAGAAAACTAATTAGCCTGTAACATTGCGTTATGTTCCTTGTTAAGGGTTCTTTTGAAATACCAAATGTATGGTTTGACTAAATGAATGTCCAGTTTATAAGTAAGGATATGCGACGTATGTTGCGTGGGCATCAATAGAATCTGCTCACAATTTAATGATTTCAAATAAAACGAATTACGTTTTTGTTGATTGAGAGTGAATCCAATAGTGTCGTAACGAAATTCTTTAGCCTCGATAAAAAAATGTAAACCCTGATTTGTGAGGTCAAAATATGGCTTTAGAAATACTTGTGACAAAAGCTCAACTGCCACGTCATTCCCCTATCAACTCCATTCCATTATCCACACCATTCCTCTATTTATTAAATCCAGGCTTAGGCATAAACTAGATGTATATGCACAGCTCTAGTAAAAAGAATCCACACCATACTATTATTATTTATGAGCGGGATCATTTGCGGTCCTCTATGGGGATCATTTGCGGTCCGGGATCATTTGCGGTCCAATTTGGGGATCATTTGCGGTCCGGGATCATTTGCGGAGCTGTACAGATCACCAGAATTCAGAACACAAAGAATGGCTTTGAAATAAATGAGTGCCAAAAATCAAAGGTCACCGAGTATGTATACCAGGAGTCTAGGGTCTACTCTAACTGCAGAGAGGAAGAGAATAGCCTGCGAACAGGCTCCTGGTTCGGAGGGGCGCTATTTTACTGGAAGCCTGTCCGCAGGCTAGGAAGAGATGGGCCTTGGGAACGAGGTTGGTAGAAGTTTCAATAAGAAATAGATCATTAAAACAGACCGTCCTGTGTTGATATGGACGATATGGTCAATAATGTTTAACTTTTATTGGTAAATTGCACAACTTTCTGAAGTTGCTGTCTATTTTCAGTGTTTATTGTGTCG
Organism: Cladopsammia gracilis; assembly: GCA_022457155.1. Classification (NCBI taxonomy): domain Eukaryota; kingdom Metazoa; phylum Cnidaria; class Anthozoa; order Scleractinia; family Dendrophylliidae; genus Cladopsammia; species Cladopsammia gracilis. The sequence goes on from JAJGOT010000182.1 coordinate 1,004,487, forward strand.
CTGTCGTAATTAGTCGTATTTTTGAAGCAGAATCGAGTCGCTTGTCGCTGTTCTGTTCAGAACGTCAGTGGAACGTCTCGTGTCGGCAGTTTTCGGGGCCATGTCGCTTGTCGCTTTTACCCCTTGGAAGGCCTCTTTGAGCTGAGATGTTTTGAAAACAGCTTCGCATTTCAATTGGTTATAAAAGGAAACGAAACCTAATCACCAGCTCTAATCCTACAAGAGACACTATTCTGCCTGAAGGTACACATTTGTTGAGTGAACGGAAAAAGCGACAAGTAAAAGATTTTCATTTGCCTTTTTTACAATAGTCTACCTTAAAAATATAATGAAGTCTTTAGAGAAAACATTCCTCTTTTTAGAGATTACAATGGGAGGGGGGTCACGATCCCGTTTCACGCACTTTTTTTTATGAATTTCACGCGTCACATATTCGTTAAATTCCTTAGTCTGGTTCCTTACAAGGATATTAGTTACTAAATTTACGAATCACGTTTCCATTTTACTAACTCGTCATGCACGCGTCATGCATAGACCCTTCGCCACCCTCTTTTTAGTGAGCTTATTCACATGCACAAAGTTCTTGTTTTGTCTCGTACATCCACATATACAATGCATATATGAATTGGCTGTTTAAAAACATTGCCAGTAAATCAATTTTAATCCTAATTAATCGTTGCAATATGTTTTAGTTCTGTTTAAATATCAATAAATAAAGATAGTAAATTTTTTTAACCTTCGTTCATCTTTCCCAAATTTCGATTGATAAGAAAATTGCCATTGTAATGCCATACAAGTCATTGCTCATGACTTTTATTGATTTGGTGGCTTCTAAAAGAGCCCTTAAGTCCTCTATGACTGCAATGTCTAACTCCATGATTAGACCTACAGGTATTTTCAATCTTTTTCTCAATGTTCTCTATCCTGCCAATACCCATATCCAGTTGACTGGTGCGACTCGCATTTTGTCCTTCTGCTATACTGAATAAATACAGGCAGCAAGTCGCCTCGTCTTACCCCACCCGATGTAGCCACAAAGCCATTGTATACTACATCTGTATGCTATACCTCGTATAAAAACGAAACAGAGAATTCGTAAACAAGTTATATTATATATATGACGCAACTGTCAGAAACAAAACACGCGCGAAGACATACAGGTCAAACCCATTCGTGTGCATTCAGAAGTGTTGCTACTTTACCCGCTAAAAATTAACATCAACTTCAATAGACCATTTAGCAACTTTACACATATTACCTATCACATCTTCACTATATTTACCTATCAAAGGCACCCAACTTTTCCAATTCTTCTTGTTGTTTTTTTTATTACCTTACGTTCTCTCGCATTAACGAGATGGCTTTAAGAGCCCTTTGATATTCTTCAGGAGATGTTTTTAAGCTCCAGATCCTCTTTAATCTGAGAAATGCACCCCTGGCTTTTGAGAGTCGGTTTTTCAGGTCTTTCATACCACCTCCCTCCTTACAAACTGTAGCTCCTAAGTAAGTGACTTCTTCAATGTCTTGTCCATCTATCGTAATCATTTCCTGGTTTCTTGCATTAATCCTGATCGCCTTTGTCTTTTTCATGTTGATTTTGAGTCCCACTCATCTTGCTTCTTCATTCATTCTTGAGGTCTTATCTTGAATCTGCTGTTTGGTAGAGGATATTAGCACTATGTCATCTGCAAAGTCCAGGTCGTCTAGTTTTGATGCGAATTTCCACCTCATACCATTCTCACCATGACCAACTGTTCTTCTCATTACCCAATCTATAACAATCCTGACATATTACATCCTTTTTTCACACCGGTTTTTATGTCAAACTACTCCTATATTTCAACTTGGTATTCTACAGCACACTTGAAGTCGTCTTAGAATATTTTCACCATTCTCACAATCTTTTCTGGGATAAATTCGTACTTCTTCATGATCATCCACAAGCTTTCACGGTGGATAGAGTCAAATGCCTTTTCGAAAGCTATGAAATTCAGATATAGCGTTGCTTGCAACTCGTTAACCTGCTCAGTGATGTTCTGCAGTATGACGACCTGCTCTGTTGTCCCTTTGCCTTTTCTATAACCTTCCTGTCTTTTCCTCAACCTGCAATCGGCTTCGTTTTTTTTTTATCCTATTAATAATAATCCTGCATAGTATCTTTCCCACGACAAAGAGTAAGGTTATGCCTTTTGCAATCTTTGATATTTCCTTTTTTTCGCTAGTTTGACGATAAGCACTCGCATCCAGCTCTTTGGGATTTTCTCATGCTTCCATATCTTCTTCATCAGTTGATGTATTTTCTCTGCTGAAAACTCTATGTCTGCCTTCAGTAACTCGGCTGTTATGGAGTCAATTCCTGGTGCCTTTCCATTATGTAGTCTTTTTATCGCTGCCTTGACTTCTCCTAGTGTTGGTTCCTTGACTGCTATCTCTTCAATCATTTCGTTGACGTCGCCTTCCTGGTCGTTAGTTATTGGGTTTGCTGTATCATCCCCTATTAAGGACTTCCAGTGTTCTGTCTATCTTGACTGTACTTCATCTTTACCACTGATGAGGTTTTCATTCTTGCTATGTTCTCCACCCATTTCCTTTTGCCTGCTTTTATACTTATTTCACTTCTCTGCTCTTTTCTTTATACTTACTCTTTGCTTCTTTTTGGATCTTTCTGATTGTATGCACAGGATCTGTTTATTAATTACTTCCCTTTGGTCTTCAAGATTCAACGATTCTTCGCTGATGCATGGTTTCTTTTTCTATTGTGGTCTACCTAGAACCGCTTTTGCAGCTTCAGTGTACGCCTTCTCCATCACCTGAAAGTCACGCTTTATTTCTTCATCTTTCTCTACTGCTGGCCCTTCATCTTCAAGTACCTGGTATCTGTTTCTCAGGGTGTGGATAATAGCAGGAAAGTAATAATCTTTAGAGCAACTACAACCGACTTCATTTTACAGAACATGTTTCGACAATCCTTTGTCATCTTCAGTTGAAATTTAAAGTTACAAAGTTGAATTTATACTAAGTAAATGAAAATGCTAATGAGTGAAAACACCTTTAACAAATAAATGAAAGAATGTGTGACAATACGTGATTAAAAAGAAAGTTTTAAATTAACATGATACAACTGTCGGTTCAAAGAAGGTTGTTCCCATTTGATATGTAAAGCTTCCTTTATCTTAAGCTGAAAATTAGTGGAAGCATGATCTAAAATATTGAAACAATTAGGTGAACATAAACTGTGGCATTCTTTGGAGTCTTCCAGGTGTTTGAATACGCGAGAGGCCCTATCAGTGGATAAGTGCTCACGAACGCCTGGTAAATGTCTTCAAGATGTTTTCATTTTTCAGCTTGGTTGTATCATACTTAACTCTAATTCCTTTCTTTCTCTTTGGTTGTTTCCCGAGTCTCAACTTGACCGTTGTGCATATGAGATAGTGGTCGCTTCCTATGTCTGCAGACCTGTATACTCTAGTGTCCTTCACTGAATTCCTGAACCGTTAACAAATTAATACATGATCTATCTGATTCATGGTTATCCCATCTGGCGATGCCCACGTTGCCTTTTTATGTGGGAATTGTATTCCTGTTATAACTACAATAGGCGACAAAAATATTCCAAAAACGGTTTTCGTCATATATTTATCGCTGTATCTTTCCATCCACTACACTCTGTCGCATTAACCCCCGTCCCCCCATCCAATGTTGAAGGATTGTAGCGACAGACCTGACGAAACGATAGACAACATTGTCTGGGGAGGAGGTGGGGTTGGGAATAAGGGAGTGGGGCTGAAATGGGTCTCGTCCCGAAGAAAATGGGGTTCAAAATGACAATGTGTCGTTCATGTCGCACATTTCGCACAACCTTTCTCCCCATGCCCATCACTCCGTCATTATAAGTCCCAGTTTTGCTCTCCTACTTTAGCGTTCATGTCTCCAGTGACTTTGTCGTGTGCGCTCCTGCTGTCTAGTACATCTTGCAGTTTCATGTACAACTCCTCCTTTACTTGCTCGTCTGCATCTTCTGTGGGTGCGTAGATGTGCACAATCGTCAGTTTCACGTGTTGGGAATAGTATTTGCTTGAATGATCCTTTCACTGATTGGAAGCTCTTGCCGCGCTTTTTGACATCAGTATACCTTCTCCTTCTCTGTGGTTGTCGTCATCTCTACCAGAGTAAATGATGGTTTTTCCTTCTGCAAGTTACACTTTTCCTTGCTTTGTCCAGTGTGTTTCGCTGATACCCATGATGTCTGTCTCTTTTGGTCATTTCTCTTGCTGCCTGCACAATGTTACCACTTCTGTACAGTGTACGTACATTCCAGTTTCTGATCTTCAGGATGTTTTTCGGGTGCACCAGTGGCCTATTCAGCTCGGGGGCGTCCTGTTGGTTTTGGCCCCCGCGAGTCATGGGGTCACTTCTATTGTGAGGACCAGCCAGGGCGTCCTCAAGATTAAGTAAATTTCCTCTGCTTCTGGTTTCTGTAATAATAGGGGTTTTTAGGGTTATCAGCCTTCAGCCCAACCCCCAACCTGGAGGATCAGGGGATCACACTTAGTCTGGTCTCTAACTAGTCTAAGGCTCCAGCCGACTAAGCTCTACGGGTCACTGAGACACGCAAACTGCCCCACCACGATAAGGCGGTGATCCTTTTGAGACAGAACCGTGTGAATACTGTCTTTAAATGATCACATTCGTCCAAGAAGTACACTCAAGACGAAGATAATCGGTGTGCACGATTGAGCATAGTTGTCAATAAGGTTCGTTTGTAGCGGTTGTCTACATGACTCTGAGACCTGTGTTCGTAGGTTTTACATAAACCTTGGCTTCTACTCGAGGCGCTCAGTTAAGACGTTGGATGTCAAGAAAGGGGAACATGCCATTGCTTTCATATTCCATAGTGGGCGTGGATAAGGAGGATATCAGTCGCGTTTCTACATCCGTCATTGCGGTGAGCGTATCAGCCACATATCTCCGTTAGAAGGAAGGGAGTTTACCTTCGTGCTCAAGGGTTTACATTTTTTGTTTTTCAATGTATTATTGTGTTCACTGAATTTGTATTCATTGTATTATTTTCATTCTTATATTAACCTTTCAGGACCCACCTGTAAACCACTTTATTGTGACGGTGGCATCCTCATTAAAGATCGAAGATTATTATTCTATTCTCCTAGCTTCCCTTCCGTTGTAACAACCAACAGATAAACGGGTTGATCGATGTTTAATAAACGATACTCGATCATTGTTGGTGGGACGGAGCTTTGGGTTATCCTGAGATCTGTAAACATTAAGTGATCTGAGCCAATTTTTGCATTCATAGTTGGACCAATTTAACACAACTGTGACTTTTTATCTCCCATTTGTGTGGTACAAGCTACACATCTGTACTCACCTCGGGAGAGCAAGAGTACCAGCTGCTAACTCTTCCAGTACCGAGATCGAGTTTATCTGATTAAAGATTTTACATTAATAACATGACCATGATTCTTCTCTCTTTTTTTCTTTCTCAGATGAGTTGACCCTTCAATCCTCATGAGATCCGCTGTTTAATGGATCACTTTCACGCGTTAACATCCCTTGCTTAACCAGTCCAATTCGAGATCATGTTGACAGGTCGAGATGGAGAAAAGGAAAGAGCGGAGATCAAATTCACTGCACTTCTAAATCGATTCCCGAGACCCATCAGTTGTTTGATTACGAGGAAACCATGTGAACTATTCAGGACTTCGTCAACAGTATCGTAGAGAGGGGTTTGTGACCCGCCAAAATTATCATTCATGTCACACACGAAAACCCTCTTTCATTTGACAACAGTAACGCTTTGACGTGAATCACTCACATGCTGGCCTAGGAAATGTTCAAGTACCTCGTGGGAACCACGCTCCACATGGGTGTCAACATCGATCAGTATCTACATCTTCCAGAGATTGAACACGTGTTTCGACTCACCACCTGCTATTCCCAGGATGAGCAAGAAACAGCTTCCATTGCTTTTAAGGCACCTTCAACTAAACCACCTGTACAAAGAATTTGATTATCGCACTCTCAACATTTTCAAAGAGATCTTTCTGGGGATGTTTCGAATCAATAAAACAAGTTTTCTTAAAATCGTGTACGACTCTCATTTTACTGTTTTCCAACCGTTTTTCCGCGCTCTCGTTGGTTCATGACCTCATTTTCATACCGCTATGTCATCAGAGTGGAAAGTCTAATGCTCTCCTCTGATTGGGACTATCAGGTCACATGTTCAAAATACTGCTCTCTGATTGATTAGTCCGAATACCGACCCTCCTAACTACTTATTTTCAAGGAAACACAGTGAACCATTCTGGGGGCCGGAGTGAACTTGAATTATAGTTCACAGTGTGAAATGTGCTAAACAAAGACTGCTGTTTAGTAGATATAGCCAAGGACGCGATTCAGAACTTGGAACAAAATGATCTAAATCTTCATCTAATGAAGATCACAGAGAATAGCACTTCTAGAAACTAATGCGACTTGAACTACCGCAATTTTTTGGATTTCGCGTTAATTTACTGGAGTGTTAATTTCCTATGATAAGGTAATTCAAACTACTGAGCTGCATGTAGCCAATGTACCTACAGAGGTAAATTCCGTGGTTTCACGTATAACAGCTCTTTACTCTATGCCTAGATCAGAGAGACTTACTTTAGTGTCATAACATCCATTTGGGCTTCTGTCCGATGGAATGAGCAAGTCACCTCTGGAACAAATGGAGTTGTATGGGTTGTTGTCTGAGTAGGGATCTTTGGAATAATCTGCAACGAAAAACGATAAGCAGATTATAAGGGAAAGGCATAGATAAAGCATAGACAAAGTAAAGGCAAAGCATGGATAAACTAAGTCTTCAATCCTTTCATACCATTATAACGCAGGATATGTTTCATTGATTTAATATCCACAACCTACAAAAATACAAAATAGATTTTGCACGCTTCAAAAGTTCCTAAAAAATACATGATAGTAATATAAATACATTTTTTTCTCCCTGGGTATTTTAATCCATTATATAATCTTTCCAAATCTCCACAAAGCCGTTATTTGGGTCGTCACGCAACACTCCAACCTGACGACCCTAAAATGGCTACTTCGGAGACCACAGGTACCCCATGCATGCAGATGCATGTTATATGACTGGCTATGTGATCTCACCTTGTGTGAGCGTTGTAATTTCAGCATCACGATAACCGCACTGAAACTTCGGTTAGTATAAAATGCAGACTTGGTATAAAATGCTGATTGCATGACATTTTACACGAAATTTGCATATATGAAATCAAACGGGGTCATGACTAAAATGTTTCACAGTTTTGACATTATTTGTTTGAATTTAAGAAACACGAACGAATTTTGAATAATGGCTGCCCACCTGAACTCCTTTGTTTGTCTATTTGTGTCCTGTGTAGCTCCGGCTGATTTAAGGGAGTTCTAGGCCCCGTTTGCACGGGTCCGGACAGATTTTTGCACGGACGAATTTTGTTCCTAGACCACGAGTTTACATGGATCCGTGCAAATTCTGTTACAGATTGCAGTGGTGTTTACACGGATCCGTGCAAATTTTGGACCAGTTGCGGCATTTGAATGGCTTTGTCCCAAACTTGCACACTTAGCCGTTCAAAAATTCGTCCAGTTCCGCCGGTCCCGTGTAAACGCAAGGTGGAACCGTGCAAGTTTTTGTCCGTGCAAAAATTTGTCCGGACCCGTGTAAACGGGGCCTTAGATTGACCGTTTCTATCTCAAGCATATTTGACAATATGTGACAACAATGAATCTCTAAAGCTGACATAGCATTTTGTACTTTTTTAATTCTTTTCATTCTCCAGAGGGATAGACGCCTTATTGTCTACTTACAGAGTTAATGCATTAAAATAGGTTTTTATTTCGTGAAAACGCGAAGCGTTGAACGAGATATAGTATACGGGGACAACTATGCAAATGTTCACTCGATTAATCACTCAGATGTAAATTGTTTTGTAATTCCCGGGTGTATTACGTCACTCAGTTGTCTAGAGAGTCTCCGTTTCACATAATGCATAATTCCCCAGTGTATTACGTCACTCAGTTGTCTAGAGAGTCTCCGTTTCACACAATGTATAATTCCCCAGTGTATTAAAAGCTTGAAACTTAATTACAAAATGTTAAGAACAAGTAAAATTAACCTCACGTTGTTTCGTATTCACGAGATGGTTATTAGAGCCCTTTGATTTAATAAACAACTAATGAGAAATCAAATCCCAGCAAATTTATACAACTACAACAAAAGAAGCATAATCATGTCCATGGAAATATTTAAGTACAAAGAATCAGTACTTTGACATTTACCTTTCCTTGATCCCGGCGAAATATCTCCGCTCTAGGAGCTAACTGGTATGAATATGACAAACCATGCTTTTTCACAAATTCAGGAAACCCACTGAGATTGTATATCTAACAAAACCAGTACCTAGTTAGTACGTCTGTGATACACTCCGCTATGCAATTATAAACAGGTGTGTAAAATAACCAGTCCTAGTGTAGCTCACTCTTAACCCTTTCACCCCCAAGCGCGCTTTTAGGCGCTGTTTAGGGTCATGCATATTGTACCATTTGTGACGTCATCAGTTTTAGCGTCCGAAGATATATTTTTCAATGATCGGCAAGGGAAGGAGGAAATCTTCTTAAACATACCCAGATGAGACCGATTGGATGAATTGAACTGGAGTTTCACGCGAACAACCTCTGAACTTTACGTTACAAAATCAAAGGAAAATTTGCCCTTCCCACCGACGACTACTTGACGATCAAAATTTCCACATTCCGCGAAGTTTGGGTGAAAACTTTACATTGTCAAGAAAGACTATTAAAAGGTCAACAAAACTGACTAAAAAAAGAACAGAAAAAAAGGAAACTAAAAGAACGGGCTTGAGAATAAAAAAGAAAAAGTCAAGGCAAGTCGAGTTTTTCTCGTTCAAAAACTGTCGAAATTTCGATCAGTGCGCATGCCCGAACTCAAATTCTCAAATACTTCTACAAATGACAGGAGGGTTTAGTTTGCCGAGTTGCAAACGATATTATTGACTGTTCGGCCTCAATTTGGCTAGATAATGGCCATAAAATGGCATTTGTTGCCTGAAAAAGCGTTTTTTGGTGGAATTTAGGAGTCAAAGGGTTAAAAAGGCAGTTTTGTGACTTGTTCCTTCGTGTGTACTACCCATTGTCGTTGAAAAGTGGAGTCACAGCGATCAAAATATAGTCCCCTGTGACTTGTCCCTCATATGAAAACTGGTTTAAGGTGGCTCCATATAGCTATTGGCCAGTCTTCCAAATGAAATATTCACCATCTCATTGCTGTCTTTCGAGAGTTTTGTTTCGCGATACTAGGCATGATGTACACGTAGCTTAGCTACACGTAGTTTAGGCTTTCTCCTTTACGGAGAAGTCTAATTTGGCAGTCTTGTCTCGTTACTATGGCAATCACGTAATGAGTTGTTGGGCTTGTTATTCAAGGCTAGCAAACCTCTCGACGGCTTTTCTCGGTTTTTACAAGGTAAATATTTACGATTTTTTGGCAAAACAGTATAAACATTCAGTAAGTCTCATATGACAAAGCCATAAAACAATCGGTGCATAATTTTCGGCAATTTGATCACTTTTCATTTTTTACGTTTATTGGGTTCGTGTATGTACAAAAATTGTTGTCTTTTCTTTGTGATCGCGAACAAAAAAATCCTACCGATTTGCCAACTTTTGTAAAAATTGACCGTGTGGAACGCGCGCAATTAACGTTTTAGCTGCCGTAAAAATCTCTTTATTTTCGTGACGTCCTTAGAATAAACAAACACGCGCTCGCGCCATTTTCGTGCCCATGCCTCGCTCGCCAAAAAAAACTTTTTGGAGCCACCTTGAATTGAAGGAATAGTCACGGGGACTAATCAGCATACATGTACGCTAAAGAGACCAACGCTGTCACCGGTCCATAGGCAAACAGTCCTACAACAACAACAAACTATATTCTGCAAAACACCCACAATAAGTAATTATAATTTTGAATAAAAATAATAGGGGTACTGGCCGAAATAACCTTAAAAATGCCAGGCAGCCAGTTAAAAGAAATGGACACACAAACAAAGACACACAAAAGTAGAAGAAAACAGAGTTAAAGCTAACAGGAGGGTAATATAATAAATAGTTGGTAAGAGTAAATAATTATTGTATCGCAAAACAGCATTTTTACCTAAGAAAAGCGATGTACAGGGAACTAATACTCTTTGATAAAGTGGTATTTCATTTTCTTTTCAAATAAGACAAAGCTAAGACAATGAAGAAGTTTTCATATCTTCATCAATGGAATTCCATATTATGGGTCTATTATTGGACCTTCAAATCTTATATTAAATATTCCATAATTTGTTCTTGATGTTAAAAAACTACTGGAAACTTGTTCCTTCAACTAGTCCCTACAGCGTCCAATCTGCACCTATGGTCACATCTCAAATAGACTTTCTGCAGCCTTTTTACATTTGCAAACTCCATATCATGTAGGATTGTCTGCTCTAATCGCGATGGTCCAATGGTAGGTCAACTTTGATTCCTAAATACAAACGAAACTTCCTTTGGCTTTGCTAGTTCCACATGCAGTTTTTACATATTGCACAAGTGGGGTATAAATATGGCACTGACCTACCTGTTCATAGAAAGGAACATTGTATGATGGCCAATATCCTGCTCTGAGGATCTCAGTTTGATCTCCACTCACCACCAACCTAATGTTAAACACATTATTAACACCGTCAATCCTCGCCTGTCACTTACATGTCAATCATCACATTCTTTACTCTGAAGCCAATCATTCACATCAGGTTTTGTACATTGATAATCATGTACTGTAATAAAATAATGTTTCTGTCGTCTTATTGATGACAAATTGCATCGTAATATTGTCAAGGTGCAAGGAGGTAGAGTCGAGTCCCAAGTTCTCTTTCCAAACAATACCTTCTAAAAATTAACGAGAAGAACAAGACATCACGTCTTCTATACACATTCGACGCACTTAAAATAATTTTAAAACAATATAAACACTGTTAAAACGCGATAGTTTGATATATTTCGCTCTTCGAGCCTCTTCAGTCGTCCACCATATTTGTGAGAGTGGTCGCAAGATGAGCTTTAATTATAGCGGAGCTCTGCGGGTCGAAGGTCCGCCCGGAGCCCCATACTCATAGAACTAAACCTATGCTCGTCATTTTTCATGGTCATGGCTAGCGGAATGTTTCGCGGGCGCGCCTCCGTGACAACATCCGAGATGTTTGTTTTCATTACGGATTTCACAACAAAAGATGCGGAGATTAAAAGAATTTACAAGCAAGCGAGGGACTTGAAGGTAAAACAGATTATTGGAATTTATGTTGATATCAATCCGTGATTGACTTTTTCTTTGTGTTCTTATGTAGTTTTGGAGAATTGTTTTTAAAACGTGCTTAAATTCAGTTGTATCGATTTCTTGAATTTCATCCAAGGCAGCTCGGCGAACACGATGCGCTATAAATGGTACGCGTTTTGCTTTTAAACGTAAACTAATGGAGATTTGAATAAAATATTTCGAAAGAAGATTGTGTTGTCCATTTTTATGTGTTTGTTCATTCATTACATAGATTGAAAAGCGATTTTATAGTTCTATCTTCAATCGCGTCGCCTTATGCAAATATGTTTGTGTATTTTTGTAATTTTGATTTCCAAATCAGTTTCTCGGGCAATTTTTGACAAGCAACAACTGTATTTTATTCGGAAAGTAGTCGTACTAGTTATTGTAGATGGAGAAAACCCTTTTTTTTTGAACTTTTGTACGGTCTAAATGTAATGTGCAGACGGTCAAGTAATACTGTTTTTCAGAATTGCTAAAATTAAAAAATAGCCCGGTCGTCAATCTTAATTCTTGTGCTTCCGACCTTTCACCTTAGTTAAGCTTGTTCAGGGAGCGACGCTGTTAGGCTCAGCCTATATATATATATATATATATATATATATATATATAAAACCGAAAATGTGAGGGTCAAGAGTCCAACTCCAATGTAGCTTTGCTGATTTATTCGCTCAACGTTTCGACCATAACGGTCTTCATCAGGAGCATCTGAGGTATATACTAACTGTTACAACATTCGAAATTTAAAAAGCTTAACGGAAAGAACACACGTGTCATGCTGACGTAATAATCAGATATGGAGCTATAAAACTAAACTAAACTAAGCCAAACAATTTATTACGTAAATTTAACTAGGCTATTAATAGTAGGCTTGAATTTAGAAAGCCAATAGCTTTCTCTTGCTCTTCTAATGTCTTGATTAGGATTTCTAACTTTTTCAATGACGGTTAATTTTAAATGTTTAACCCCACAGTTTTTAAAGTGTCTGACAGTGGGAATGTTCTTATGACCTGCGTTTATGTCGCTGCGATGTTGGTTTGTACGGCGATGAACGGGGTTTTTTGTTTCCCCTATATACTGATCGTCGCATTTTGTGCATTGAATCAAGTATATAACGTTGCTTGTTTGACAGGTGGTGTGTTGCGTAAGAGTGAAGGTTTCCCCTGTAGTTGTGCTTTTAACTGTTTCTGTGAATCTACCATATGTTTTGCAACATGCACATCTATTGTCTACTTTACAAGGCCTTAAAAGCACAACTACAGGGGAAACCTTCACTCTTACGCAACACACCACCTGTCAAACAAGCAACGTTATATACTTGATTCAATGCACAAAATGCGACGATCAGTATATAGGGGAAACAAAAAACCCCGTTCATCGCCGTACAAACCAACATCGCAGCGACATAAACGCAGGTCATAAGAACATTCCCACTGTCAGACACTTTAAAAACTGTGGGGTTAAACATTTAAAATTAACCGTCATTGAAAAAGTTAGAAATCCTAATCAAGACATTAGAAGAGCAAGAGAAAGCTATTGGCTTTCTAAATTCAAGCCTACTATTAATAGCCTAGTTAAATTTACGTAATAAATTGTTTGGCTTAGTTTAGTTTAGTTTTATAGCTCCATATCTGATTATTACGTCAGCATGACACGTGTGTTCTTTCCGTTAAGCTTTTTAAATTTCGAATGTTGTAACAGTTAGTATATACCTCAGATGCTCCTGATGAAGACCGTTATGGTCGAAACGTTGAGCGAATAAATCAGCAAAGCTACATTGGAGTTGGACTCTTGACCCTCACATTTTCGGTTTTATTTACGTTATTTCAAGTGTCCACGATCGCTTTAGTGATCCTCCAGCAAGCATTTTACGTTGGTTAAGGATTTGCATTGTTTGCGAGACCCCTCACAAGTTCTACGGTTATATATATATATATATATATAGATAAGTGTATGAAGATGTGACATAGAAGCAAACTTCTAACTGTTCCAGCTATTTAATTCGACGTTTCGGCCTTCGGCCTTCTTCAGGTGGAACTATTTACAGGGATAAAAATTTAAAAAGCTAAAAATCCTAACAAGCTTACAGAGTCACAAATATTTATACTATAACTGAAAAATGTAAATAAAGTTATGTAATATGATAAAATGCAAAACAAAAGATTATGTAACGAATAAAATGGCAACAGACAAGAAGGCGCAAACAGCGAAAATACAACAATTCGTAAGAAAACTAAATTACAAAGTGTACTATAATTAGCTGATTAGGTGTTATAGCAGATGCGATTCTTAGATCTGAATTCACGTCTTTTGTTTAGGCCATGAGGGTTGAGTGTAAACAATTGTGCGGTCCAATAAGCTTCCCTCGTTAATAACAATTGATCAAGATAGGCAGCATCTCCCTGGCTAATGATTTTTTCAATGACAATGAAGCTAATTTGCGAAATCTGATGTTCAATACAATTAAAATGGATAGCCAACTCACAAGTTTTTTTGTTATTGAGCATAGATGATTTGTGGTTACGAAAACGTACTTTAAATTCTGTTGACGTAGATCCTACGTACTGCAACTTACATTTGTTGCATGAGGCCAAGTATATAACGTTTTTGGATGTACATGTTAATCTTTGATTGATCTTGTAAATACGGCCTGTGGCAAAGCTCTCAAATTTGGAGTCTTGGATTAAAAATTTTTGGCATAAATCACATCTTGCAGAACATTTAAAACATCCTCCCATTTCTTTCTGTGCCTGATCTAACCTTCTGTCACCACGAAATTTAGAAGGTGCTAAAATATCTTTAAGATTTTTAGTTCTACGATATGCAGGAAAAATTGATTTTGATGGGAAAATATCCATGATCTCAGGCGATGAACTTAGTAAATGAACATGCTTTTTGATAACCCTTTGAATATCTGGGAGGATTGGGTTATAGTCCAGTACTAGCGGGAAAACTCTTTTGTCAGGCTTGACATTTTTCTTCAAGAGTTCGGATCTTTCAACGTTTAATCAATTTTTCCTGCATATCGTAGAACTAAAAATCTTAAAGATATTTTAGCACCTTCTAAATTTCGTGGTGACAGAAGGTTAGATCAGGCACAGAAAGAAATGGGAGGATGTTTTAAATGTTCTGCAAGATGTGATTTATGCCAAAAATTTTTAATCCAAGACTCCAAATTTGAGAGCTTTGCCACAGGCCGTATTTACAAGATCAATCAAAGATTAACATGTACATCCAAAAACGTTATATACTTGGCCTCATGCAACAAATGTAAGTTGCAGTACGTAGGATCTACGTCAACAGAATTTAAAGTACGTTTTCGTAACCACAAATCATCTATGCTCAATAACAAAAAAACTTGTGAGTTGGCTATCCATTTTAATTGTATTGAACATCAGATTTCGCAAATTAGCTTCATTGTCATTGAAAAAATCATTAGCCAGGGAGATGCTGCCTATCTTGATCAATTGTTATTAACGAGGGAAGCTTATTGGACCGCACAATTGTTTACACTCAACCCTCATGGCCTAAACAAAAGACGTGAATTCAGATCTAAGAATCGCATCTGCTATAACACCTAATCAGCTAATTATAGTACACTTTGTAATTTAGTTTTCTTACGAATTGTTGTATTTTCGCTGTTTGCGCCTTCTTGTCTGTTGCCATTTTATTCGTTACATAATCTTTTGTTTTGCATTTTATCATATTACATAACTTTATTTACATTTTTCAGTTATAGTATAAATATTTGTGACTCTGTAAGCTTGTTAGGATTTTTAGCTTTTTAAATTTTTATCCCTGTAAATAGTTCCACCTGAAGAAGGCCGAAGGCCGAAACGTCGAATTAAATAGCTGGAACAGTTAGAAGTTTGCTTCTATGTCACATCTTCATACACTTATCTACTAATTCACATAGAAGCACCGTATCCTACGTGGATCCTTCTACTGGGAGTCATTCGTTTGGTCAACCATATTTACCCTGCTTATATATATATATATATATATATATATATATATATATATATATATATATATATATATATATATGTATATATATACATATATTAATTTTATTATAGCCAAAACATACCCTGGTATCTG